>WWET01010106.1:0-17894 GCA_011038615.1 Limnodynastes dumerilii
GGTAGCATACGCAACAGCTTGAGAGATAAACAAATTTTGAAACAACTAACCCCAATAGCCAGACATTTTTTTAAGATACCATAATTCGGATCCATCGGGTTTACTTGCATTTGTCATTGAGAGAAGTAAATTGGACATTAGGGGGGGGTGATCTTGACATAAGGTTATTACAGAGGGAAACAAATTGGATTTTTTTATTGAATTCCCAATATCCCTATGGCTTAAATGAAGCTCTTAATTTCACATCGTACCTATAGGCAATTACTGTTTTTTCATTCGGTAAATTTGTAATTTTCTGCTAATTGTTTTATTCATTCATTTTATATTATGGTGATTTTTTTGGTCAGCAAGTAGTATTGAAGATGTATACGGGAGCAATCCCCTACTATTATATTATAAAAAGATTTAATTTATTAGATTTAACTACTGTAGGACCACTTTATTAAACAATATGTACGGGCATTTATGTTATATAGATGGACTTCAGTCTATCTAAATGAAATTTATTCTACCAAACTTCAGTGAGTAATGTAACTTTTTATATGTGCCATTTAAATTGTGTTATGACATGGATGAGCTTTACAAATTAATTTGTTGATACCTACATTCATCACATCTCTTCTTTGTCTTGTTAGACAAGAAACAAAAAATAAAATGAAGAAATCCTTTTTGATGTTTTTGATGTTTCGGCATTAGATAAATATTATTATAATTGATGACGCTGCATATGTAGTATGGATTGCATTTTGGTATTGAGAATCGTTTTGGTATTAAAGCTCATTTATTACGACCAAGGAAATTTAAGTGCATACTATTTTGAATTCCTTTTGGATTTTGCAGTGTTTGTCTTAATAGCAACCAGTGATAGATATAAGAATAATGAATCTTATGCTTGTTTAACAATCTCTAGATATTATCATCAGGAGCACATATAATGCATTTTATTGACATGACTATTAGCGATATAGATATTGTCTTTATACTAGATTATTTATCTTAGCATGTCCTTGTTGCATTTTTGGTCTCTTTAAATTAACCATTTGAGGTCCGATGCCCTATTGTAACGCCGTCTTATGAATGATTGACTTTATGATGCATCATGAATGTTTAATGCAATCAAATAGTTTACTATAACAGTGATAATTGTTTATATGTATATATTTGATTTATGATAAATGATATAAGACACAGTTTTGTCTAAAGAATTTACTGTTGCCGTTCATCTCTCTTGTCACATTTGTTTCTAATGTTCATCTTCGGTAACCCAGGTCTCTTCCTGTATGATTCAAGTACACTGTAGCCATTCTATAATTTGAAACAAAATTAATAAGTTTTGTTTTGTGTTTATTTGTAATCCCTCGCGATTCAGGTGTTGCCTTGATTGAGCTCCTGCGGTCCTCTCTGATTGGCAGCCGGCGGGATAAATATACGGGCATTACTCACCTGACTCACAGCCTCCTACGACGAAGCTCAGGCGAAACGCGCGCGTCAGGCCTCCATTTCTGCCTCCATGTGCACTGGACACGGAGAGAACACGAGGTTTCAGGAAGAAACAAGAGGGTCTAGATTTCGGCATCAAAGACTTTGAGGTCTGGACATCGGTGACCCAATCTGGCAAGTTTGTGGGCGATCTCCAGTCCTTTCGTAAGCCCCAACAAAAGTCAACAAAAGGGAAGGGTAGATGATTTGGGTTTAACAACTCAAGGTGTACCAGGCGCGCAGCGTGCCGTTTTAGACACTCCTTCATTAAATGCGGAGGAGGTGACCCAGCCAGGGACTGTCGCATGCAACCCCTGCAGTTTACCCCAGGAATCAGTACAAAAGCAAACAAATACTGTACCGCACAGATTTAACAATACCTGAAATATTGATGTGGTCAATTAAATAATATTTGTAATTCGATCTATTTGTTGAATATATTTACAAAGATTTAAAAAATAACATTTTTGGACATTCAGTGCCCTTTCTAAAAGTTTTACTGTTGAGTTGCCATGTCTGTGTGTTGATTCGAGATTTGTATATTTCTGAATGATTTTAAAACTTCAAGGTGCACCTCCTAATATAGGGAGCAATTATTTTGTCCTGTGATACCAAGCTGTGCGGTACAGTATTTGTTTTCTTTTGTACTGGACACAAGAGGGGCAATAAGGATGGGTGGACACTCATAAATAGGGGGCTAGAAACAGGGTTTCGAACAAAGAGGTGGCAATAAGACTGGGTAAACTGAAGAGGGCAATAAGGCTGACTGCACATAAATAAAGTGGGGGGTAATAAGGCTGTCTGGACACAGGAGGGGCAATAAGGTTGGGCAAACTGAAGAATGGGGTCATAAATAAAGTTGGGGCTATAAGACTGGCTAAACATAGAGAGGGGGCAAGAAGACTGTTTGGACAAACAAGGAGGGGACAATAACTCTGACTTGACATAAATAAAGAGGGGAAATAAGGCTGGCTGGGCACACAAAAGGAGGAGTAATAAGGTTGGATGGACAAACAAAAGGAGGGGACTATAAGGCTGACTGGACATAAATAAAGAGGGGGCAATATGGCTGAATTGACACAGGAGTAGTAATAATGCTGGGTGGACACATAAAGAAGGGGCTATAAGACTGGCTGGAAACAATGAGGGGGGCAATAAGACTGTTTGAGCAAACAGAAGGTGGGGATAACAAGGTTAACTGTACACAAATACAGAGGGATGAATAAGTCCGGCTGGACAAAGAAGGGGGGGACAATAAGGCTGTCTGGGCACACAAAAGAAGGGGCAATAAGATTGGTTGGACAAACAGAAGGCGGGGACAATTAGCCTCGTCCGCCCCTAAAAATGTCCCTGTGGGGGAGCTATCATTGTTTTTCCCTAGAAAACCAGATCATTTAATTAAACATGAAGCGTTTAGTGTAAAAATAATGATCCACATGACATGTACACAATATGGTTTCTTATTGTTGACCTGTTTACTTTGCCAAACTCAAGACACATCTGGTGCGGAATTTTCCATACCCCCACTTCTAAATTTCCACTGGAACCATGGATGACAATAACATAATCTCAAAGGTACTTGTTTATTTTTTCATAGTTAGATCTGAAGAAAGGATATCACCAAATAGAACTAGATAAAGAATAAATAAAATAAACAAATTCTCAATTCATGTATTGTAGGGCTTACTATCATACTATGGATAATAGTATGAATGATAGTACTATGGATGATACTGTAGGGCTTCAGGATACTATGCAAGATACTATCATTTGGAATAAATCTGCAGCAGAAGTGCTTCAAAATGCTTTCTGACAAGTTATACAACCAGTTCTGCATGCCATTAACTACAGTGATGATAATCTAGTTTTTAATATATGCGCCAAGAACATAATGAGGCTTTACGTCAAGTATTTCAATGTTTTTCAATTCAAAATAGAGACTCCACCTTTCTTTAGAAGCAAAATTGGAGGTAATTTACACCCAGGGTTGGCCACCCGTGGAAGGACTGTTTGCTGCTTCCAACCTCCTGCACACAAGTAATTTGGTATTGTAACGAGCACCAGCGGGATGTGCTACTATTATAGCATCAAGGATGAGATAGCAGTAATCCTAACACTGCGCACTCCTGAAAGTGGATACTGGAAGACCATATATTACTGCTACTTGTGAGGATGCACACCGTCGCGGATACCAGCAGAGAATCGTTCCCTGAGCCTCACCATTGCACGCTCCTGGAAGTGGGGATCGGTGGAATATACATTCCCGCACCTTGCGGGTACCGGCACCGACGCGGACACCAAGGGAGCGTGAGTAATCCCATCTGTGAGGCTCAGCTCCAAACAAAAGGGCTAACCTTGTGAGGGTTTTAATACTCCTTGAATGCAGCACCATTACCTGGTCAGGACCATTCACCTTACCATTTAAATACAATATTTCTAAGAAAATCCAGCAGGGTTTCTAAATCCATTTGAAGTGCATGCAACGAACGTCTTGTATTAATTAAGAATCAGGTGGTCCATTCATACATATGTTTGAGTCTATTTTATTGATATATTAATTGTTTTTATGTGAGTAATAAAACTTGTATGTTTTTGGATATCATTTGCCAGTATCTTGTTTCTCGTTAACCACCTATGTCTATTCCTTCATTATATTGAATATAACGTATATGGTGCAAGCGCTGTCTTTATATATTTTGTAGTTTTTCACTCAGAAACCTTACAAATAACAATGTTACATTTTTTTACTGAATATTTAAATAAGCTGTGTGTGTATTTCAAGTGATTGACATTTTCGGATTGTAAAGCCCAAATAACTACTACATGAAAATATATGGGGCCAGATTCACAACCCCGTAATTTTTCATATACGTGACTAATTTTACGATTCTAGCTACTACGCATGCGTATTAACTATTTTACACAATCTACGTAGCGTTTTGTTACGTAAATTGCGTACATGCGGTTTTTAAAGACCACATGTACGCAATCTACATAACAAAGCTCTACATAGATTGCGTAAAATATTTACTACGCATACGTAGTAACTAGAATCGTAAAATTAGGCACGTCTGTGAAAAATGACGGTGTTGTGAATCCAGCCCATGATTAAAACATGTTCTCTTTTTACTATGCATTATAGCACATAATCACTACAAAAGATGGATTACCTGATAATTTTTAGGAATATGTTGAATTTTACGACTCATTATTTAATGGTAAGTGTAAACTAGCAGCTGTTGATCAGTATTAACAATTTCCAGTGAAGTAGTTGAGGTAGTTTCAACAATATCTGTTATATCTGTCGTACCCGCATTGGATAAAATTTTCACTACAATTGGTCCACAATTTCAGGGTGAGGATTCATGTGAAATCTTGGAAAGCAGCTAAAGATCTGCAAAGAATCATAAATTCCACTGCAACAATGTTTAAACCAGGTGATATCAATTACCGCTTCATTCCACAAGAAATGTTCCTCCTCAAACATCGGATTCATTCCTTCGTAAATTAATTTGACTTCCCCATACAGAGATAGTCAAGTTTGAGAGACTTTCCAAATAAATAAAGAGAAAAAATATATGTAGATGAGAGAGGAGATTTGTCATTTCGGACCTACACGAAGGAAATGTTTTTTTTTAGTAAAACAAAAGGTAGATGATTATTGTTTCATTATACGCATATACGCAATATACGTAATGAAAATAGTTACTAGGCATGCATAGTAGCTTCTATCGGTAAATTAAGAATGTATGTGCAATACGCCCGGGGTTGTGAATCCGGGCCTATATGTCCAGCCTCCATATTGTCTGTCCCTTATTACTTGTCAAGCCTCCATATATCTGCCCCTGTTTCTGTGGTACTCCTGAAGTGCTGGATTGGAGGCTATGGGCTACAGGGCAGCGTGAGGGCTGTTGCTAGGAAACAGCCAGCTGATGCATGAGGGCTGTTACTAGGCAAACAGCCAGCCAATAGAGGCACGCTAGGTAGCTTGTGAGGTTTCTAGAAAGATCAGGGAAAAAAACGTTGGAGTTGGCAGTTGGTGTGAGGTAGAGGACAGTGGTGAGGTGAGGTGAAGTGAGGAGAAGATTGGGGTGAGAACAGAGTAGCTGAGGAAATAGGTGAAGGAGAGCTAGCGGGAGATAAGTGGAACAGCCGGAGAGAGAAGGGTCTCAGAGAGAGAAAAGGATGCCGAGATAGTGAATCGGAGTTAAAGAGAGACAGAGAGAGCGATAAGGAATTGATGTCGGTAACGAGAAGCAGAGAAAACAGGTCAGTTCGGGAGAGAGGTGTCGGTGGTAATACAAGGAGGCGGAGACAACAGTCCAGGTTGGGACAGAGGTGTCAGCGGCGGAGAGAAAATTGGTGACAGTGGAGCAGGTGAGGAAGGTGCTAAAGGGAGAGGGCATTGATGACAGCGGAGTGGACAAGAAAAGGTGTCGGAGGCAGTCCCAAAAAGAGTGAGAGCGAAATTGGCAATGGAGGAATGGGTAAAAGGTGTTGAATGTGCTGATGCAAAGAGAGAGAGTTGGAGTGAAGAGAGAGAGAAAGATGAAGCCAACAATTGGGGAACCGCCAAAATTGAGAGATAAGAGACTTTTCGTGGTAACTTTTTATTACCAAAGTGACAGTGGGAAGGAGTTAGTATAAGGATACAGATTATGTTTTAGGTAGATATTGATAAGCAGTTTAAAGTAGTTATCAAATCTGTCTTATTTGTTATATTAATCGATTTTATGAGAATATAAATAAGGGAGTAATTTTACTAAAATGTAGATTTGTAAATCTTCCAATATCCTTGATGGTATGGAGTAATTGTAAAACTGAAGCTGTTGTAACACTGTGATAAGATAGGAAAATAGTTATGTAATTCTGTATACCAGTTTGATGGTGGAAAATATGGTAATATAAGTAATTTAATAACCCTGAAAATAGAAACATTGGGGCAGATCCAGAACAATGTTTCCGTGCGTATTTATGCCTGGTGGAGACATAAAATCGCGTTTTGGTATGTACTCAGCATGCGCCTGACAGATGATATACTGTGTAATGTATTGTAACTCTGAGCATAGGGCCTTTCACATATCAGTCGCGTAAATATGTTCAACAGGGCGTGCCAGCCTTATGACATCAGAAATTACACTTCAAAGGTGTGTTTTTACATTTAAATAGTACAATATGGGTGTGTTTAGCGGCGTAACTACGGACAGCCTATACGTGCGTGAGCAGATCAGAGTGGTTACACTGCCAAAAGTTAGGGTAGGGTTCAGAAAGTGTAAAGCGGCCAAAGTACGTACATGCAAGGGGAGTGCATAGAAAGTACACTCGCATAAATACTCTACGGGCTTAATAGCCGATCTGCGCATGTGCCGGGCAGCATCTGCCCGGCATACGTGCGTGATCAGAGTGGTTACACTGCCAAAAGTTAGGGTAGGGTTCAGAAAGTGTAAAGCGGCCAAAGTACGTACATGCAAGGGGAGGGGAGCTGTTTATTATCCAGCCTCCATATTTCTTCCCTGTTTATTGGCCAGTCTCCATATTTCTGCCCCTGTTGTCCAGCCTCTATATTTCTGCCCTGTTTATTATCCAGCCTCCATATTTCTTCCCTGTTTATTGGCCAGTCTCCATATTTCTGCCCCTGTTGTCCAGCCTCTATATTTCTGCCCTGTTTATTATCCAGCCTCCATATTTCTTCCCTGTTTATTGGCCAGTCTCCATATTTCTGCCCCTGTTGTCCAGCCTCTATATTTCTGCCCTGTTTATTATCCAGCCTCCATATTTCTTCCCTGTTTATTGGCCAGTCTCCATATTTCTGCCCCTGTTGTCCAGCCTCTATATTTCTGCCCTGTTTATTATCCAGCCTCCATATTTCTTCCCTGTTTATTGGCCAGTCTCCATATTTCTGCCCCTGTTGTCCAGCCTCTATATTTCTGCCCTGTTTATTATCCAGCCTCCATATTTCTTCCCTGTTTATTGGCCAGTCTCCATATTTCTGCCCCTGTTGTCCAGCCTCTATATTTCTGCCCTGTTTATTATCCAGCCTCCATATTTCTTCCCTGTTTATTGGCCAGTCTCCATATTTCTGCCCCTGTTGTCCAGCCTCTATATTTCTGCCCTGTTTATTATCCAGCCTCCATATTTCTTCCCTGTTTATTGGCCAGTCTCCATATTTCTGCCCCTGTTGTCCAGCCTCTATATTTCTGCCCTGTTTATTATCCAGCCTCCATATTTCTTCCCTGTTTATTGGCCAGTCTCCATATTTCTGCCCCTGTTGTCCAGCCTCTATATTTCTGCCCTGTTTATTATCCAGCCTCCATATTTCTTCCCTGTTTATTGGCCAGTCTCCATATTTCTGCCCCTGTTGTCCAGCCTCTATATTTCTGCCCTGTTTATTATCCAGCCTCCATATTTCTTCCCTGTTTATTGGCCAGTCTCCATATTTCTGCCCCTGTTGTCCAGCCTCTATATTTCTGCCCTGTTTATTATCCAGCCTCCATATTTCTTCCCTGTTTATTGGCCAGTCTCCATATTTCTGCCCCTGTTGTCCAGCCTCTATATTTCTGCCCTGTTTATTATCCAGCCTCCATATTTCTTCCCTGTTTATTGGCCAGTCTCCATATTTCTGCCCCTGTTGTCCAGCCTCTATATTTCTGCCCTGTTTATTATCCAGCCTCCATATTTCTTCCCTGTTTATTGGCCAGTCTCCATATTTCTGCCCCTGTTGTCCAGCCTCTATATTTCTGCCCTGTTTATTATCCAGCCTCCATATTTCTTCCCTGTTTATTGGCCAGTCTCCATATTTCTGCCCCTGTTGTCCAGCCTCTATATTTCTGCCCTGTTTATTATCCAGCCTCCATATTTCTTCCCTGTTTATTGGCCAGTCTCCATATTTCTGCCCCTGTTGTCCAGCCTCTATATTTCTGCCCTGTTTATTATCCAGCCTCCATATTTCTTCCCTGTTTATTGGCCAGTCTCCATATTTCTGCCCCTGTTGTCCAGCCTCTATATTTCTGCCCTGTTTATTATCCAGCCTCCATATTTCTTCCCTGTTTATTGGCCAGTCTCCATATTTCTGCCCCTGTTGTCCAGCCTCTATATTTCTGCCCTGTTTATTATCCAGCCTCCATATTTCTTCCCTGTTTATTGGCCAGTCTCCATATTTCTGCCCCTGTTGTCCAGCCTCTATATTTCTGCCCTGTTTATTATCCAGCCTCCATATTTCTTCCCTGTTTATTGGCCAGTCTCCATATTTCTGCCCCTGTTGTCCAGCCTCTATATTTCTGCCCTGTTTATTATCCAGCCTCCATATTTCTTCCCTGTTTATTGGCCAGTCTCCATATTTCTGCCCCTGTTGTCCAGCCTCTATATTTCTGCCCTGTTTATTATCCAGCCTCCATATTTCTTCCCTGTTTATTGGCCAGTCTCCATATTTCTGCCCCTGTTGTCCAGCCTCTATATTTCTGCCCTGTTTATTATCCAGCCTCCATATTTCTTCCCTGTTTATTGGCCAGTCTCCATATTTCTGCCCCTGTTGTCCAGCCTCTATATTTCTGCCCTGTTTATTATCCAGCCTCCATATTTCTTCCCTGTTTATTGGCCAGTCTCCATATTTCTGCCCCTGTTGTCCAGCCTCTATATTTCTGCCCTGTTTATTATCCAGCCTCCATATTTCTTCCCTGTTTATTGGCCAGTCTCCATATTTCTGCCCCTGTTGTCCAGCCTCTATATTTCTGCCCTGTTTATTATCCAGCCTCCATATTTCTTCCCTGTTTATTGGCCAGTCTCCATATTTCTGCCCCTGTTGTCCAGCCTCTATATTTCTGCCCTGTTTATTATCCAGCCTCCATATTTCTTCCCTGTTTATTGGCCAGTCTCCATATTTCTGCCCCTGTTGTCCAGCCTCTATATTTCTGCCCTGTTTATTATCCAGCCTCCATATTTCTTCCCTGTTTATTGGCCAGTCTCCATATTTCTGCCCCTGTTGTCCAGCCTCTATATTTCTGCCCTGTTTATTATCCAGCCTCCATATTTCTTCCCTGTTTATTGGCCAGTCTCCATATTTCTGCCCCTGTTGTCCAGCCTCTATATTTCTGCCCTGTTTATTATCCAGCCTCCATATTTCTTCCCTGTTTATTGGCCAGTCTCCATATTTCTGCCCCTGTTGTCCAGCCTCTATATTTCTGCCCTGTTTATTATCCAGCCTCCATATTTCTTCCCTGTTTATTGGCCAGTCTCCATATTTCTGCCCCTGTTGTCCAGCCTCTATATTTCTGCCCTGTTTATTATCCAGCCTCCATATTTCTTCCCTGTTTATTGGCCAGTCTCCATATTTCTGCCCCTGTTGTCCAGCCTCTATATTTCTGCCCTGTTTATTATCCAGCCTCCATATTTCTTCCCTGTTTATTGGCCAGTCTCCATATTTCTGCCCCTGTTGTCCAGCCTCTATATTTCTGCCCTGTTTATTATCCAGCCTCCATATTTCTTCCCTGTTTATTGGCCAGTCTCCATATTTCTGCCCCTGTTGTCCAGCCTCTATATTTCTGCCCTGTTTATTATCCAGCCTCCATATTTCTTCCCTGTTTATTGGCCAGTCTCCATATTTCTGCCCCTGTTGTCCAGCCTCTATATTTCTGCCCTGTTTATTATCCAGCCTCCATATTTCTTCCCTGTTTATTGGCCAGTCTCCATATTTCTGCCCCTGTTGTCCAGCCTCTATATTTCTGCCCTGTTTATTATCCAGCCTCCATATTTCTTCCCTGTTTATTGGCCAGTCTCCATATTTCTGCCCCTGTTGTCCAGCCTCTATATTTCTGCCCTGTTTATTATCCAGCCTCCATATTTCTTCCCTGTTTATTGGCCAGTCTCCATATTTCTGCCCCTGTTGTCCAGCCTCTATATTTCTGCCCTGTTTATTATCCAGCCTCCATATTTCTTCCCTGTTTATTGGCCAGTCTCCATATTTCTGCCCCTGTTGTCCAGCCTCTATATTTCTGCCCTGTTTATTATCCAGCCTCCATATTTCTTCCCTGTTTATTGGCCAGTCTCCATATTTCTGCCCCTGTTGTCCAGCCTCTATATTTCTGCCCTGTTTATTATCCAGCCTCCATATTTCTTCCCTGTTTATTGGCCAGTCTCCATATTTCTGCCCCTGTTGTCCAGCCTCTATATTTCTGCCCTGTTTATTATCCAGCCTCCATATTTCTTCCCTGTTTATTGGCCAGTCTCCATATTTCTGCCCCTGTTGTCCAGCCTCTATATTTCTGCCCTGTTTATTATCCAGCCTCCATATTTCTTCCCTGTTTATTGGCCAGTCTCCATATTTCTGCCCCTGTTGTCCAGCTTCTATATTTCTGCCCTGTTTATTGTACATCCTCCATATTTCTTCCCTGTTTATTGTACAGCCTTTATATTTCAGCCCCTGTTGTCCAGCCAACATATTTCTGCCCCTGTTGTCCAGCCTCTATATTTCTGCCCTGTTTATTATCCAGCCTCCATATTTCTTCCCTGTTTATTGGCCAGTCTCCATATTTCTGCCCCTGTTGTCCAGCTTCTATATTTCTGCCCTGTTTATTGTACATCCTCCATATTTCTTCCCTGTTTATTTTTCAGCCTCTATATTTCTGCCCCTGTTGTCCAGCCTCCATATTTCTGCCCCTGTTGTCCAGCCTCTATATTTCTGCCCTGTTTATTATCCAGTCTCCATATTTCTTCCCTGTTTATTGTCCAGCCTCCATATTTCTGCCCCTGTTGTCCAGCCTCCATATTTCTGCCCCTGTTGTCCAGTCTCCATATTGCTGCCCCTATTGTCCAGAATCCAACTTTATGCCCCTAATGTACAATATCCATATTTCTGCCCCTGTTTTATTGTCCTGCTACAGTAGCCCTGTATGACCAAATCTGTTTCTATAAATGACAGTGACAGTATATCTCCAGCATTCTGCTGTTCTTAATTATTCTAGTCACTCCTACGCTACCTCCTGCAACCCACGGTTCCAGCCCACCATCTTGGAATCTGTGTTTTTGTCCATAGGGCCACAACTTACTGCTTGCCTGCAGCCAAAACCATCCCCACCAACAGGGTCTGTGGTGAATACCAGGCTTGCGGTTAGACTCCACGCATCTGGTCTGGCATGGTCCGTTTACAGATCGGCACTGAGTCAGGTGCATGATACATTTCAAATAGCTGTCACCACAACAACTGATCTTCCAATATCAGCTTAAATGATCTTAAAATGCTGATATATTCTATGAGTGAGGAAACAGAAAACAGTATAAAAAGGTCATAAATCCTCCCGAGAGACTTTTTAAGACAATGAGACTGATCCACAGGTGAGAATATATCAGCTGACATAACATATAGCTGCATAATTTTCTACTGCACATGCTTAGAACTAAATAGCTCACAGTCATGGCTGATTCAAATATAAACGCATCTTAAGCTGTGGCAGCTTGCATGTTGCACTTAACAATATTTCATTAAAAAAAATATAATGGGAAGACAAAATATTTAGAGACATATAAAGTGTTGCTGCTTATTGTAACATCAATCAGAGAGAATTGTATGCAAAATATGTCAGGGTTTCAGAAGTTTGTGTAAACAGACTTCAATGCAAGTATTACCAGATATATTTATTAACATGTTTCAATATAGCAGATAAAGAACTGTAGCTAGGATGTATGTGCTGCCCATTTGCGGCACCTCCATTCGCTAATTTAGTCTTTTCCCAAAAAGGCCCCTGGGAAATATTGTTTTATACAGCAAATCATTTTCCCCAGATGCATTGATAAACAATGCCATTCAGTAATCTTGTTCTCAGGTTGTCTACCAGTCATTTGAATCAGCATTGGCTTTGGTGCACAGCTTCGGCTCACTAGCCTTTATGGCTAAGGTTGACATTGAGTCAACATTTGGGCTGCTTCCCCTTCACCCATCATTCCAATGCATGGGTTGTAAGAGGTGGGGCTACCCAAGGGATGTTAATTTTCCTGTGCCTTTTAAGGCCTTTAGCACTTACCTACACTGGTGTGTTGAGACTGGGGTGGCTCATTACCTACGTGATTTAGTCATGAGACCACCAATGTCTGATATTTGCCAGCAGTTACTTTTTTCTGTTTGGGCACTTTTTTATTTCCTTTGTGTCCCCATAGCAGATGATAAGATTAGAGAGTCCTGTCAACAAGTTGTCATACTTTAGGAACAAGACTGACACTGTGGCTGGGATCTGCCATCTCCCAGCCAAAAAAAGTCAACCAGTTACTGTAACAAACTGCTATACTTCCGCATCATGAGTCATCTGTCTGCTGCCCATTCTGGCCATTACCATGCTTCCAGGACTATTTCATGAGTGCTGCCATCTTAGAATCATTACATCCAGCCAATCAGAATCCAGCTTTAGGAATCACATGACCAGGCTATTTAGTCCTGGTCATGGACATTCTATTTAAACCCAGAGCACTGTATCCACAGTGCCAGAACAACTTAAGGCTGGATCCAGACTTAAGAAGGAGTTTGAAAGAGAGGAAAGTTACTTCTGGGCAAAACCATGTTAGTGTCAGGGGGCTTACTGCACACAGATACTGACCAGCTTTACTATTACAATGTTATTTAGACTTGGGATAGGAAACATCACTTCTCAAATCTAATACTGTTTGCAACAGATTACTTTCCTCTCTTAGGGCCTCATTTACAAAAAATGATTTTATGCTGCGATTTAAAATCGCTCTATCTCGCCGTGATTTTGCAGCAATTTTTTTATTTAAATCGCGGTATTCACAAAGATGCGATTTTACCGTGATTTAAATCAAATCACACGAGTTGCTGTGATTTTTAAAGGGCTAAATCGCAGTGGTTTTCAATAGAAAACCACCGCGATTAGCCCTTTAAAAAATTGCGGCAAATCGCGGCTGTAAAAAAAATTCTAAGTTCATCATGGCTGAAATCCTTAGCCAAGCTGTACTGAACTACAAGGCTCAGAAATGATGAGCCTTGTAATAATATCAGCGGTAGCATGGCTAACGATTGCAGCCATGTGTGTCTCTGCGTGTAGTGTAAAAAAAAAATACAGTTCACATTAAAGAATAAAAGACAGTATGCATGTAAACAAGTTATAAACCCTACCTAACATTGTCCCCTACTGTGTGCACTTACCTGCTGTGGTCATCTCTCCTAACCTATGTGTAATGTGTGTATTGTATCGTGTGTATTAAATAAAAATGTTTTTACACTCACAGTTTGAAGTCTTCTTTTTTCGGTTTTTCTTATAGTTGAGATGATTTTTCTTCAATTGATTGAAGTCTTCCTACTCATTGTAGTCTCTGATGGCGATTCTTCTTTCTTCAGCTGCTGACAGGATGCTGCAGAACTTCCCATCCCTTCAAATGACGGTGAGGTCGCTAGGGGGCAGTACTTTTTATAGTGGAGATGACGTCACAAAAAGTAGAGGACCAATGTAACTGACGTCATCTCCACTATAAAAAGTACTGCCCCCTAGCGACCTCACTACCTTGAAGAGGTCCGGATGGGAAGAAGTTCTGCAGCGTCCTGTCAGCAGCTGAAGAAAGAAGAATCGCCATCGGAGACTACAATGAGTAGGAAGACTTCAATCAATTGAAGAAAAATCATCTCAGCTATAAGAAAAACCGAAAAAAGAAGACTTCAAACTGTGAGTGTAAAAACATTTTTATTTAATACACACAATACAATACACACATTACACATAGGTTAGGAGAGATGACCACAGCAGGTAAGTGCACACAGTAGGGGACAATGTTAGTTAGGGTTTATAGCTTTATAACATGCATACTGTCTTTTATTCTTTAATGTGTGTTTAATGTGAACGGTATTTTTTTTTTTTACACTACACGCAGACACACACATGGCTGCAATCGTTAGCCATGCTGCCGCTGATATTATTACAAGGCTCATCATTTCTGAGCCTTGTAGTTCTATCAGTACAGCCATGCTGCACTTATTTTTTGACACAAAAAAACATGTCAACTCTGTTGATGTTTTGATGTTTTTGATGCTCCGGACTGGCACCTCAGCCGGAAGTCGCAGCTCTCTGGCTGCAATTTTTTTTGGTGATTTTAAATCACACGATTTCTTCAAATCACCTTTAGTGAATGCCGCGATTTTTTTATTTTTTTTTACATTTTTTCAATGCGATTTTTTTACACACTCAAATCACGCGATTTGAGCCTTTCTGAATACTTCAGAGGCTCAAATAACGCGATTTGTGGCGATTTGCCTCAAATAGTTTTTTGTAAATGAGGCCCTTAGGACCTGATTCACACTTAACAATCTTCTTAAAATAAGAACTTAAAGTCACGTCTGGGCTAAACCATGTTGATTGCAGGGGAGTCATATTTCATCTGTTGCAAACTTGATTGCAGTCATATTTCATCTGTTGCAAACAGTATTAGAGATGAGAGGTGATGTTTTCTAGCCCAAGTCTAAATAACAGTGTAATAGTAAAGCTGATCAGTATCTGTTTTCAGTAAGCAATTCAAAGATGTATTCCTGCATGCAAAGAATACAATTAAAAAAGTGTGAATCTGGTCCTTAATTTCAAGCTCCTTCTTAAGTCTGGATCCAGCCCTTAGTCATTCAGATTGTCTGGTTCCTGCTTACTCCTTGGGAAATCTCTGTCTGCAGTCTTCAGCTTGCGGCTATCAGCCTGCTACTCAGCTTGCAGCAATCAACCTGCAAAACCAGCCAGCAGTAATCAGCCTGATTATCCAAGTCAGCAGTTAACAGTCTGCAGAATACTATTCCAGCTTCAGACCTCTGCTGTCTGCAGATTGTTATTCCTGATCCAATCCTGTTCCATTTCATGTTTTCTGGTCCAGTACAGGTCAAGTCAAGTCCTGTTCCAGTTCATGTTTTCTGGTCCAGTCCAGGACAAGTCAAGTTCAGTCTGGTCTTGGTTCAGTCCAGGTCAAGTCAAGTTCAGTCCAGTGCAGTCCTGGACCAGTCCAGGTCAAGTCCAGTCCTGGTCCATTCCAGGTCAAGTTAAATCCAGTCCAGTCCTGGCCAAGTCTAGCTAAGTTTATCAAGTCTAATGCAATCCTGGTGAAGTCCAGTGCAGTCCAGTCAAGCTTGTTTTGTCTTGTCCAGCCAAGCCTGCCTTGTACAGTTCAATCAAGCTTGTTTTGTCCAGTCCAGCCAAGTTTGCCTTATCCAGTCCAGTCAAGTTTGCTGTGTATCTTATCCTTTGCCCACTAAGACATGAGCAGATCAAATATCATGCCTTCTAGCTTCCAACACCACGCTGAAACCATATCACATCCCGAAGAACCCAGAGCGGATACCCAACCAAGTCAGTCCATAATAGTTTGTTCTGGCATGATGGATCTAACCAGGAAAAACCCCCAGGAGGCAACATCTGTCCAAAGTATGACAGAAAGGATTCAGCATTTAGAAGCTACCTTGGAACGAGATATGAACTGCCTTCATAAACAAGTTAGACAGGTAGGAGATCTTCAGTAGATCACATACCAAGCCTTCTAGCTTCCAACACCACGCTGATACCCTATCACGTCCCTGGGAACCCAGAGCAAGTCAGTCCATGATAGTTACATAGTTATGTCAGAACAGCCAAGGATTCTATCAGGTTAACCTTAAAACTACTGCAAAAATTAGTGGGCTTGCTTAGTTTTGCATTCTTTTGGAAATATTTTTTGCAGCAGGCTTGAGGGCATATCTGTGGGGTGTTAAAGACCCATGGAGATGGATTCCACTATCCAACCTGAGAGTGGATCTTGGAGTTTGGATGTGTGCGAATATGGCCTTCACCTGCTGTGTCTAGCATGGAGCTCTGGTTCATGATGGATGTAGTGGGTTTAGTAAGCTTTGGTGCTTTCTTCCAGGGCAACTTGTGTCCAGGGTGTTGGCCAACTGCATGGTGCTCACTTGGTCTAACTCCTGTAACTCATCATGTTTAACCTCTGGATAGATCGCTTTCAAAATCCCAACAATGTGCTGCCAGATGCACTCTTCAGGTTTAATTGACCCAGGTTTTGGTTGCTTGCATCTGACAGGTATTTCATGTCCCATATCTATTTGGCAGGTGGTTGGTCAGGGATAGAGGACCTAGCTTTACAAGTATTGAGCAGGAACCAGAGGTACGTATGGCAGGGGACTTATGCAAGTCATTTGCTTAAGTCCCCTGTCTAGGAACATAGGCGTGCCCCAGATGTTTCACAAGCGTACTTTCAGACATTTGTAACTACGTCTGAAGGTACGATAAAGGGGCCGTCCCTTTAAATAGGCATTTAAATGAATGGTCGGGGGCAGGGAAGCACCGTTACTACTTGATCTGCGTCCATACGGATGAGGTTTCTGTAGATTAAGTACACTGGAACAGGATGTAAGTAATGTGCTTCTTAATTCAGCCATCACTTACAGTACTAAACCGTCTCCCAGTTTATGCAGAGTTAAGGAACAGTCATGCTTGCTTAAACATTAAGGGCCAGATCCAGACCTTTGCATGCTTTATGTACATGTGGGAGTCTGAAATTACGCAAGGTAGAGGGGAGTGCACGCTTCTGTCAATCCCCTCTATCCGTAGTAATCATGGGCACTTACATGTCCAGAAGGCTACCTTAACTTTTACGCATTGATCTGCGTCCTTACGGATGCAGATCAATACGTACCTGGCCTTCCCCTCCCCCAACCCTTTATTTAAATGCCTATCACTGTTACAGGAACAAATTGTACAGTATCTTAAATCCAGTAATTTACAAAATCCCAAGTAGCATGGATTCACTGGGGGAAGATCATGTCAAACAAATCTTATTGAATTTTTTGACTGGGTCAGTAAAGTATTAGAAAAAGGGGAGCTGTAGCATAGCTTATAAATATTTTTGCAAGGCTTTTGACACTATGCCACATCGCAGACTGTTAAATAAGCTGTAAACTTTGGGATTGGACTTAAAGATAGTTGCATGGATATGATCTTGGTATAATATATTACCCTTTAGACTGCACTGACAATATTTAAAGTTCAAAGAATTTTTGTTCACAGTTCTTATATAGTCCTCAATAAATTCTTCTTGGTTTACCTCCTTGGTATGCAAAAGGAAAGAAAGAGAGATACAATGGTGTAGTACCCTCAATGCTGCTTAAAATATAGGGCTCTATTTACTTAAGCTTTAAAAAGTAAATTTTTGGAGTTATGAAGTTATAACTCCAAAAATTAACTTTTTGCTATTTACAACCGCTGCACCGCCATGGAAATCAACAGTTTCCATGGCCATGCAGTTAAACTTCTTCTGTCCTCGCCAGCCTGTTGTTTTTAATCTGGGCTGCTATTTGCTAACCCTCAGAGCGGAGTTTTATTCTCTGCTCTGAGCGTTAAAATAACGGCATCTCAGACTGCCGTTCAAACTTCGATTTCAGCAACCTCCCCATATAACCC
>WWET01010107.1:2313-16227 GCA_011038615.1 Limnodynastes dumerilii
ACACTCCCCCTGTGCGGGCGTATGGCCCCTTCCTTACGCCGACTGAAGGCTACCCTAACTTCAGCCGGCGTAAGTAAGGGGCCACACGCTCGCACAGGAGCGTATGGCCGCCTAGCCCGCCCCCCGCCCACCTACACTAACCTGAACATAGGGATGCTGGGGGACGTCCCCTCCAGCGTCCCTACGGCGCTGCTACAGACGCCCGATCCACGATCGGACGTTGCTGTAGCAACGCCGGGCAGATGTTGCCCGGCGGCGCAGATCGGTTGCAAAGCCGATCTTATGCTTACGCCCGCCGTCCTAGCGATGGCGGCCGTTATTCTGGATCAGGCCCCATGACTCTATTTGTGATCAATATATTTTTGGGTATTTCCATTGATAATCAGAAATAGTTTTACGTGTTGCTGCTTGGTGGACTTTGCTTCCAAATGTACAGTAAACTTTTTTATTTTTGGACCGATCTAACTTTTTGTACGATATTGCCGTTTGGATAATTCTAGAAAAAAAGAAGTATGCTTTAACATTGACCACTGACATTCATTGCTATTAGTCTTTATTACTAATTACATACGCAGAATTCTCCTTTATTTTCTTTTATTGCATACCATTCTTAATATGTGTGTGTGTGAAAGGAAATTGCCGACATCACTAGATTTTATCTCTTGTACTCTCTTTATTTTGATTGTGGTAGAAACGGTGTCTTACCAGCTCTATTCTCTTTCATGTTTGTTAGGTATTCCTAACCACGGACAAAACAGACAAATGGTAAGATATTTATTTAAAGCAAAAAAACAAAAAACAAACAAATTGCTGGCAATGAAAGTAGCTTGATGGATTGGAGTGATATTTTTTCTTTTTCTTTTCTTTTTATTATTCTTTTTATCTGAGTATGCATGAGTTAAAATTATAGTGTAAAACGGGAAGAAACTCTGTCATGTTCCTTATTTATTTAATATTTCATTAATTAGTGCAGAATCGGATCAAAATGAGTCTTTACAATGCCTCATTCAAGATCCTAAACAGAACTCTAAGTGCGTCTTTTCTCAGAATTATTTACAGTTTATTAGCCTTCACACAGTGTATGAATCTCAAATAATTCAGGCAATTCTATTAAATGCTGTTTTATAAACGCAATTTATTCGGCTTTGGAAAGTGTAAAATTTAGCCTAAACAATTAATGAATGGGATTCAGTTTTGATTCTTAGTTTCGTACATGCAAAGCGAGACCACTCCCCTTGCGTGTACAGGATTTCCCAACCTTAAAATGGAAAATGGTGCCTGAATTATAAAAGGAATTTACCGAGCCCTTATACACCCCCCTTTCCATGTAGCGGAATCGGTCTCCTAGTGATCGTATAAACAACCCTTTTACGTCAAGTCCAGTACTATTTAAAGAGAATCCTTTCCTTCTAGGTCACATTGATGTATTTGGTAATTTTTTTTATTTACTTTTTATTAATCACCAGAAATTAAACATTTTTATTAGTTTGTTTTATAAAGCTGCTGTAAATGTATAATATTACAGCGTCATGTGATTATCAGAGCGACCACACATGACACATGATGGCGTTAGCAGAGAGAATGTGAGCCCTCCCCCGCGGAGCTTTCACTTCTGTCTAAATTACCGTTGTTGCAGTAGGTGCATCTATAATGGGGCCTTCACCAGAGGTCCTAATTTTAAGGACAAGGGGCTGTACAAACACTCGTTGTTGCTACCTTACACAATGCATTTCACTAAGTTCTTATTTGTCAATATAAGTGGCCCCTATTTATGGTGGGCTCATTCAGACTTCCGCTATTTTCTGTGCTCTTGATTTACGTAGACTCACTGTCGCTAGTCTGTCCGTGGGAGAGGTTAAATTGCGTAGCGTGGATGCTTGGATTGTCAATGATTTTTAATCTTTTGCTCATGAATCCGGTCACACGACGTTCCGAATTCGCCCCATTATCTGTATGTGTAAGTTTTTTACCGTTGGGTGAGACTTAGGGTGCTCATAATTGCCCCATATGGTTCTATATATGGTTCTATAAACGATCAACGGTTGATACGTTCACAACACTCAACACACATACTGAAATAAAGACTTAGACAACTTGGTTGCAGTTTAACAAGGGGACATTTCTTTGAGTTAAGGATTTGTAATAGGCTATAAGATTTAGGGTTGAGACAGGTGGCAATAGCAGGTGGCTGTCTCTTCAGGAAGATTAAAGCGACAATGAATGTTTGTTGATTAAGACACCCCCAAAACCCCACCTCCCCGACCATAAACCACTGGCTCCACCTCTTCACTTGCACAGCCCATCTTGTCGGAGGAGGCAGACCAGGACACCGTCATGGAACCGGTGGACTGGTGTTCACTAGAAGGGTGACAGATATTTGTCCCCCATGTTCTCTGCACCATGTTCTAATGGTGACACCACCTCTGCCGCCAACCTAAACAGTTCATTTCATAAACTTGGTTATCTGACCTAAACCCACCCACTTAAACATCAACAGCCAATCACTACTTACCCTGTATTTGGATTCTCCTTGAAGAAACATGAGCTATGAGTTGACTGATGTGGGCTGAGGTTCAATCGATGTTCATGCTACCTCAAGCCTATCAGGTGCTCAGTCTTCCTATTTTTAGCTTTATAGCTCCATGTACTTTACATATACACCTCAAATAATTCAGAACGCATTGGAATTTTTACCACTTTAATGACTAATCAAATGACTACAAGAGCATCTGAATAGCTTATTATGGAAAATACAGTTAGTCTACGACCTCCACTTAGCCGGATTTAGAACTGATTGGGCCCATGGCAAAGTTTTAGGGCCACATAATATAATAAAAATGTTTGCCTATTACAGTGTTGTCTGTTTTTATTATATGATATTTTCTACATGGTAATTAAACAATTGCTAGATTAATAAAATTGACAAAACATGAATAAAATCACTCTATATTGTGAAATTACCATGCAAAAGAAAGTTAAAATGGCCGCCTCTTACTTCCCGGCACCATCTCACTGAGCTTAATATACAGACAAAGAATGAATAAAATAACTATAAATTGTGTTACCGCTTTATAATAATTTTATTCCTGTTTAGTCTGTATATAAATATAATATATTTGTAATTACAATGTGGGCAAATACTATAATGTAAGCTTTCCAATTTAAGATGCTAATTATGCGACATGGTGGAAAATCTAGATTGCAGCCCATTAGTAAATCATTAAAACTTTGTTTATTTACCATTTAGCAGCTGGTGGCTTCCTGCAGAGATCAGACAATGGAACTGACATCAGCAATTCAAGTCATACACACTTTCTGTAGGACATTCAATGACTGACATCTGCTCCTTTGTCTGATTTCTGCAGGAAGCCATAAGCTGCTAATTAATAAGTAAACAAAGATTTAATGATTTCTGAAGCCCCATTTAGCTTTCCCCAGCAGGTGTGCCCGTCATGCATGGCAGAATGTTCCCTGATTTTGGGAAAGGTATAACTGCATACAAATGTATTTATTTCCATAGTTATTGTACAATTGAGGGCAGCATACAGACAACACCTTAATAAAATGACTGTAAAGTGTGCAATAAAATTCATAGATATTTTACACAGGTTTTGTCTGTGTACAACTATCAGAGACTGCCATTGAGCGGCCGGCAACCAGTGTTTTACCCAGGATCTCTGTGTTTATCAAGTTTAAAGAATGAAAGAGAGTATAAGAGAATGTAGATATCACCCGTAGTTTACAATATCCCTCAAAGCCAACTATAAGCTGCTATTCATTATCACGGCCCCTTTTTGAGCCACCGCCATTAATGTACCACCAAAGTTGACACATTACATTGTCTGTAGACGAAGGAGAGATCTTAGAAAGCAGGAGAATTGTGGTCAGGACTCATTTCACGTCTGGAACGAAATCTTGACATAGTTAGTCTGTAAAATTATTAAACAATCAAATGAAATCATACACTTTAAAACGAAGAACGAAGATGTATAATTGCATTTCCACTAATAAGATATTGTTTATCCTGTGATCTATGCGGTAATCGGATGAAAATGATCTCGTTTTGTACCCATCTTAAGACTATATATGTACCTTGTTGTCGTCCGTGACATTTGACCACTTTCCCAGTTTCCAAACAACTAAAAAGAGATTTACCACCCGGTACAGTCTTTAAATAACGTCAATAATTCTTGGTGATTAATCAATTGCCGACCATTTGATACGTTGATATCTTTAAGTTTGTTTCTTCTGTTTTGTTGTACTTGTTTATTTCATGTCACCAGTGATTTATTAACAAAATATATATAGTCAAATACAGCAAAAAGTAAATAATGGAAGACTGAGGACCACCGTGATTCAGACGCCCGTGAGGGCGAGGGGAGACCACTCCCCTTGTTCCCATGGTGATGCGCTACCTGATCCCTACCTTGAAACGCCCGTCTGGATCTGGAGAATTGAGATTTGTACTGGAAGTATAGTGAGCGTAAACTGCGCTCTTGCGAAATGTGTGCGATTCGTGAAAGTCTGGATCCAGTCCTGAGTATTTAAGTGTACATAGACTTTCGCTCCTCTCTGCCATGCAGAGTACTGGTTTCCTTTACGTCAGGAAAACAAAAGTTGTGACGTTTTGTCAGAATGAAATATATAAACACATTTTTTATTTTTATAAAATTTAAGCTAGAGCACTGAATACTGATTACATTGTATATTGTATATATTACAATATTAGAATTGGGATACATTGTATATTGGTATACATATGAATTGGTATACATTGTATATATTACAATATTAGAATTGGGATACATTGTATATTGGTATACATATGAATTGGTATACATTGGCATACATTGGTATTTTGCCATTAGTCAGTCAGACATATCTCATATTGAACAATTGTTTGGATCTCTGGAGTGTAGCTTTTTAAACATAGTCTTTTCCGTAATGCGTCGCATGCTTAGGTACGTAGATTGCCTCTGTGCGTTCTTTAAAGGCTGCACGTAAGTGTTTCGGCAGAAGGAGGTACTAATGACGCCTCGGGGTGGATTTAGTTAGAAATGGGAGTTCGGGAGGAGTGTTTCTCCGTGCGTATTTTCCTTCTTAAGAAGGAAAATGCGCACAATTAGTTAACTCTTAAGTGACATAAGATTCCTAAAAACAGGGGGCGGGTTACGGGGCAATACGGGGGGATCTGGCCTCACCTAACTCACTCTTAATTGTGTCTTTAATAAACAAGTGTTAAAGTGCTGATTACCCAGAAGTCAAGGGGGCAACCTGTTCCTGCCAAACCTTTACATTGACTTTACACCATTTCCCATCTTTGGCAGTGTATAGGTTTGTATCCTGGTGCTCTTCCGGTTTTACTTTAATTATAATCGAAATATACATTTATTATCATTTTGATTTATTTTTTATTTCTTGCCATTCGGGCCGCTCCAATACTTTAGGGCAAGCAGTGAGCGTGCAGCCTGACATTTCTTTGTGTGATTTACTACTGTGCTCTCTCAGAACCAAGAAACGGCTGATTCGGATCTGAGCGCAACTAGAGCCGCGGCGACTTGCATCTCGAGGGGCGTGTTGAGGGGCGGACTTATAAAAGTATTGTGTAAAATCATTTCTACCTACAGTAAGAAGAAAATACCATTTTTCATGTTCTTTATGTAAAATATTATTTGCAATTATTTTGTGACATTATACTTTCCGGCAGAGACCTCGATTTACAGCGAGCGTTAGACTGTACTCTCCTACTCGCAATCTATTGGCTGCATTGGGCATTGCTGCTGTGTATGTACTAAATGGTTTCATTTAAACAAGATCGTTGTCCAAAGAAGGCTAGGAAGACAGAGACATTGGGCCAGATCCTGGCTACATACGCTAGCGATTTTATGCTAGCCGCTGACGTAAAATCGCTGACTTGTATTTACTGCGCAAGATGTTATGACACGTAACTCCTAATGTACGTACCATCAGCGTAAATACAAACGAAGGGGCAGGGACATCCATTCAACACCCGTCGTAACGCTTTGGAGGCATTTAAATTGGACCATATGGGATGGGTTGGGCCATAACGAACGTAAATCCATTACTTACGCTTTGAAAAGTTAAGATGGGGTTTGGGAAGCGTAAAACTGCCAAAGTACATACGAGCAAGGGGAGCGCAAGTAATTATGATAGCGTAAATACGGAACGGGATCTAATGTAACAAGCCCGTAGGTCTGGATCTGCACCATTATTGGGAAACTTGTCTGAATTCAAATTTCATGGTTAAACACTAGCGATCATTTAAGGTTTCATCCTGAATTTACCTGGTTGATATTATCCTGCAACAGACAATGATTATCTTGATATACTTATTTAACCAGTAGTATATTTAGTTGCTAGTTTAGATGATATAATGCTATGGCAGCATGTAATGTTATCATTGTCTATAACAGGCTATTCTGTTCCTTGTTTCCCCTAACACTCCTCCTTGCTAAGGGATCCTGTCTGATTACCTTGCAGCTGGGATGCCCTAGCTGAGGATTTGGCTGCGTGTATTCGTTTTCCCCTTATATAGATGACAGCCTCCTTCTAGTTTCTGGCGTTTGTCTGTGCTCCTGCTTTGACATCTATTCTGATACCATCTTGTTTATTGTTCCAATATTCCTGTACTTCTGCCTCCAGCATAGGTGAGCTCAGGCAGACTGTTATATACAGTCAGATGGTAGTAATCAGAGTAGTGCAGATTGAAGCACAGAGCATACCAAACAAACCGGGGCACTTACTCAGCTCACTCATGCAGGAGGCAGAGGTACAGACAAAAGAAGCAGGTATACTGCAGCGTGTAACAGTTATATAGATCCTTATTATACAATTGCTTCAATGGTGGTGTATCCAATTATCGACCAATCATACGTTTTACAAACATATAGTAAGAGTGTCTGTGTATGCTCCCACAATCATGATTTGTTGTGGCAAAACAGGGCCCGTCTGTTGATTCGGTCTTATGAACTATCTAAAAACCACGAATGATGTTGGCGTGATGTCAGACTAACCGGTAGGACTGGTATAACTTGTGCCACAGGCAGGAGTTGGTGCCTCCGCCTTTTTTCTTTTTTTAAGTATAGGCGGGACACCCCACTTCAAGATCTCGCAGAGCAACTTTAGACAGAGACAATGCCTGAGCCACCGCTGCTGATTATAGTCTGCATGCACTGGCTGTAAGCTGCTCGGAGAGAAGCTCCCAGCAGCAAGGTGTTTGCATGACATCAGTACTGCTGGGAGCCTCTCTGACAGAAGAGGGAAGATGAAGTTGGAAGGGGGGGAAGGGCATTAAAGAACTTTACAATGGCCCATAAAGAGCCCTATTATGGGGGATAGTTTGAGCACAATTAAGGAGAAAAATATAACTAACAATAATCAAAATATGTACTAGGCAAAAAGTTTCTACCAAACACAACCCCAAAAAAGTCCTCTAAGAATACATACAATTATGAATTGGTTTGCAGTTTTATTGTGGCAAAGCACTGTTGAAGGATTCCAATGTCCGCTGGAGGTGATTTCAAGGCCTACATATTTTTTACTGGATGTTTAAGTATGTCATTACTTCAGATTGTGACAATGCTTTTCTCTGGTGTGTATGAGTGTATATATGTGTTTATAATATTGTCGGGGACAAGCGAAGCGACTGCTTGTCTTGGTTGCCGACTCTCCCAATACCTATAATTCAGCCACTGCCAATAAACCTAACACTTTCCTCTTATTTATATAATCTTCTTTGGACGAGGACAGGTAAATGTTTGCTAAAAATGATTCTTGAAATGTGAGGTTCTCCTTTCCTAAAATCCCGAGGTATGACACATGCCTCAATATGTAACACAGGAAATCCCAGCGCGCAGTATGTGGATTTAAACAGCAGAGAGCTGCAGGTGCAGACAGATAGATGCGGCCCCAAGTTACATCATAAACAATTAAATAATGAGTGAGGTTACCGGGGGTAACAAGTTGCTGCTGCGCTCATCTATTTGTTTGATCCTTATCACTTGAAGGATTACAGTGGGTAAGGCTTAATGAATTGGTCAGTCCGCCTGCATCCATTGGCTTTCTGGATTGTGTTCTGCAGATCGGTAAGTAGGTTTCATCGCTGTCACACAATGTGTCCTCGCTCAGTCCTCTCTATGTGGATCAGAATCTAAGAGCCGTATGCAGACTATCGGACGTATAACGTATAGGTCCCGTTTAGCGTATTTTCCTACTGCGCATGTGTCGTACATTTTTACGTCATCTATGTATCTTTTCCGTATGTAGATTGCGTATGTGCGGTCTGAAAGATAACGTAAATAAAGTACTACATATGCGCAGTAGGAAAAACGCGCTAAACACCGGACGCATATGTTACACGTCCGATAGTCTGCATACAGCCATAAGACTGCTCAACACTTGAATCCCATGTGGACTCGGGACCAGCAAAGATAGTCAGAAGGTCCAGCACGATATGAACGTCCATAGCTGTCCAGGGGAACTGTAAAGAAATGGCACATTGCCGTTATGGGTTCAGAAACTAGTTTATTCGGTTTAATGAATTTAACAATTTTCTTTTTAATAGAAATTTTCATATTTTAAGATTCCACAATATTTTTTTCTTTTCTCATTCTATTTAATGTTTAATTTAATTTATCTGTAATTGATAGGGTGCTAATTACAGGAAGTCGTTAACGTTAATTTAGAAAGTTATACACAACAGCAGAATGACGGCTTTATCATTTTAGACAAGGTTCCAATTTAGAAAGAAAATAGATTTCAGCAAAGTTACTCCGTGGAAAGATTTTAATGTTGGCTGCTGTATCTGTGCGCCGCACTCTGGTCCAGTAGTTACGGTTAGGAATTAAGGTTATTGTTATGCCAAGTAACCAAGTCAGCATTACACTATGCGATCAGACAGGACACATAGGGCCTGATCCAGCGCTACGAAAATTCGCACGACGGGCGAATGCGAACGTACGCTCGGGCGTATCAACATACACGCCCCTAACACTCCCATAGTAAAGTCCCTGCTTACGGCGGCTATACCCTACACTGGGTACGACCGTCGGCCGTACGAAAATTCGCAGAAAATACGCTGAGCGTACGGGCTTAGCACGCCCATACTGTACAATTTAAATGGCTATCCCCGCCTCCCTGTAGTAAAACGGGCGCCCAGCCGACCATCGTAAAAAAAATACGCCCCGCGAGCGAAAAATACGCTAACAATACGCCCGCTATTCGCTCATGACGCTCGGGCGACCGGAAGCTGTCATACTGGGCATGCGCATGGCGAATTTTTTGCCGAAAATTCGCATACGCTCGTCGTACGCTCGCTTGCGATCGTTGCTCTGGATCAGGCCCATAGGGCCGTATTCGTCTTAGGTGCGTAGATTTCTGAAATTACCCACTAGGCATGCGTGCATGGTCATTTAGGCAATTTATGTATCAGTTAGAGTTAACTGGTTAAAGACGGCACGGAATAGCTTAGAAGGAAAGAGGCGGAGTGATACCGTCCCGGGGAGTATTTAGGTGAGAGGGGGGAGGGATTTAGATTAGCCGGGGAGGGATTAGGTAGAAGTGGGAGGTATTTAGATTAGCTGGGGAGGGTGGGGGGAGGGGCAATGTCCATGATTCTTAAGAAGGAAACTCCGCACGGTAAGATAAGGTACCTAAAAACAGGGGGTGGGATATGGGCAGGACGGGGGAGTTAACTCGCTCTTAGGCGTGAATATGTTCGATAGTAACAAAGCAGACAATGACCGAGCGCTGCTTTATGTTCACTATGGGAAACGAGGAACATCAGACGGCGAATCACATCACTCATCACATTCTCATTGTCCGGAGTAAGGAATGGTTTTGTGATTAGGTGAAATATCCATATTATTATCTTGTATTTGTACTGTGCCACAAAGGATTCACAGCTTTGTATAAAGATCTTACTGAAGATATAATAAAAGCATGGTAGAGCAGGACAGTGCGGTGCAGTCATCATTATTATCGTTTATTTATAAGGCGCCAAAGGGTGTCCGCAGCGCCGTATAGATGACCTTATTACTTACCCATATCACAATGTAGAACTGTTCTGATGGTCTGAATGTAGACGGTCAACATGCGGGCACTAAAATGCCAACAGAGCTAACCGATCGGCATTCTTCTATGTGACAGGGCTAACCGATCGGCATTCTTCTATACGACAGGGCTAACCGATCGGCATTCTTCTATACGACAGGGCTAACCGGTTGGCATTCTTCTATACGACAGGGCTAACCGATCGACATTCTTCTATACGACAGAGCTAACCGATTGGCATTCTTCTATGCGACAGGGTTAACCGATCGGCATTCTTCTATACGACAGAGCTAACCGATCGGCATTCTTCTATACGACAGGGCTAACCGATCAGCATTCTTCTATACGACAGGGTTATTAGCGCGACAGCTGTCTGATAGAATATTGTAACGTTGACGTGTGCTTTGTTTGGTGTTATAATAATCGTGGGCTAGATCCTGAGCTAAGCACGCTAGCGTATTTATGTTAGCCGATGACGTCAAATCGGCTATTTGTATTTACTGCGCATGTGCGCGGCAGATGTTAAGCCACGTAACTCCTAACGTACGTACCATCAGCGTAAATACGAAGGAAGGGGCGGGGCATCAATGCGACACCCGCACTTACGCTTTGGAGGCGGAGGGAGACATTTAAAGTGGACAGTGTGGGCCGGGTTTGGCCATCACGTACGTCAGTTCTTATGCCATGAAAAGTTAAGGTAGGGTTTAGGCAGCATAAAACGGCCAAAGTACGTACAACCAAGGGGAGTGCATACAAAATACGATAGTGTAAATACGCTACACGTTCACGTAACTAGCCCGTAGGTCTGGATTTACCCCCATGACCCTAACCCTACTTCCCAACCCTAGCCACTTACCGGAGATCACAGCAGTAGCTATAACCGGTACCGCAACTGAATCCCCAGATAAATCAGCTTTCATTGAAGTAACGTGTACAATAATAACATAAAGGAGTGAAAAATATAAAAACACTATTACTAATATATATATAAATACAAGTATGATAAATGTGTGCAAGGTGTTGCAATAGTTCTAGTAAACGCTTATGTGTCTATATTGTACGAGTTTACATTTGTATTAAATTGTTGTGTTTTCTTTTGTTTTGTTTGTGTGTTTTTCCGCAAGGGACCAAACCGAAACTTACTGCTCAATGGGAAATCCTACCCGGCAAAGGTCAGATTAATCCGAGGTGGCTGCCTGCCTCCGGTCAAGAGAAGGCAGATGAACTGGATTGACGCGCCCGACGACGTTTTTTATATGGCGACAGAGGAAACCAGGTATTTTTGTGGGGGTTAAATGGGGTGGAGAAAGAATGCTAATGCCCCTTTCCCTAAGGGCCAGATTTACTAAACTACGGGAAAAGTAAAAGTGGAGATATTGCCCCTAGCAACCAATCTGATTCTAGATGACATTTTCTAGTGTGTAATAGGAAAGTGAGAGCTAAAATCTGATTGGTTGCTGGGGCAACATCTCCACTTTTCCTTTCCTGCAGCTTAGTAAATATTGCCCCAAGTCTCTCGCACACATTGCCATTGTCACATGCAGTAGTGAAGGGCTTGACACATTTTTGGAAATTTAGAAGCCATAACAAAAATTGATATAAATCTATATAAATGTTTCATTTTACAATTGGAGAGATTTATGTTTTATTTTACAATAGCCTCCTGTAAAAAAAAATGAATAAAAATATACTTCCTCTCTCCTCTGTGCTGGCTCATAGAAATATGGCACTGATGATACCTTACATAGGAGCTGCTGGGAGCTTCTCTGCTAGTAAATGCCTGCAGTCACTGAGCACAGACATTGCCTGGGCCACTGTGCAGAGAGTTATTAGCAGCGGTGACCCAGGTCATGTTTGTGCTCGTTACTGAACGGCTAAACTCTGGAAGCCTTTCTGGAATTGTTCAAGAGCCGGTCACCTGGTAGACTATCCAGCCCTGAATCGTTCTGGTTGACAGGTCCAGAATTCAGGTCTTGGTAGCTATCTGGCTCCCTTTGTCGAGCCACGCGTTTTCATGTAAGATTCATCTCAAAATATCGTAGGATTGGTCAACAGTAAATATTTTAATGTAGAGTCAGATCTATGTTCCCTATGGGTGTAGATTGTAGGTTAACTATGAAAGATATCTTTTGCTTTTTGCAAGTATGTCCGGTGCCTATAAGGAGATGTTTGCACAGTACACACCGGTGAGTAATCTGGGGAAACAGGCTTTGGATTGGTTGATTGGAAATATTATCTGTTGAATATTCCCAGTGTGTACGCTGTTTTAGAGGCACAGACAAAACTCCTGGTTTGGAAGTTATTTCTGATTTCTTGTGACATTACAATTGCGTGTTTCTGAGTTTGATAGAATGCCATAATATTAATCATGAGTAACACACTGTAAAGAAATTTAAAAAATATAAATAATACTTTAACATAACACAAGACTGGGTTAAAGGACTTTACCAAATGAAAGCTTGAGACAGAATAACGTTAACCAGCAAAATATTATGTTTTTTCCTTTTTTTTTTTTTTAATGTAGGAAAGTTCGCAAGTTGCTCTCATCGTGTGAAACCAAGCGTGCGGCTCGTCGACCTTACAGACACATAGTCATCTGCCAATCTCAGTTGGAGCTGCCTACGCGTCATCCTGTCAACGATGAACCGATTGTTATTGAGGACTAATCTCTTTCAAAAAGAATAGAAAAAAAATAAAAAAAATCTCAAAATGAAACTTGACTTTTACAGTGCTGAGATAATGACAACTTTTGCATCTTTTAAATGATTCCCTGCTTTGGAATTCTGAAGATTTGTTACCCCACGGCCATGTTTCATGGAGCCAGTCATCTCCTTGTAAACATTTGTTTTTTTGTTGGTTTATTTGTTTTGGGGTTTTTTTTTTACATTTTGAAGTCAGTTTTTGACTGGTGTAGAAGACATTGAAGTGCTTAAGGGACATTTGGACAGGTGGTTAAGTGTTTTCATTCCAATGCCAATAAAGACATGATTCTAAACTTTTTTTTAAACTTGAATTAATGTATTATTACAGATGTCTTTTTTTGTGTTGATTTTCTTTTCTGAATGTGCCATTTATCATACGATGAGATATAAATGTACTTCTTGTGACATCAGTCTACAGTAAATGATTAAAATGTTTCCATACAAAATTCATTTATTTTGGAATGAACTGAATACATCCAGAAAGAGACCATTACATTCTGAGTACAGATACAATAAAGTCACACAGGTGTTTCTCTTAATGTTATTAACCTCCTGTCTGCTTTAATAACATAGGAGATGTGCTACCTTCAATCTGTGAACATAAAATAATGAATATGAGTATTGGTGCACACCCAAGTATTTGATAATTAACATTTTTATCATCAATTAATGGATACCCACAATGTGTTACCCTGAATGGAACAAAAAGTATAATGGAATATTAAAACATAACTTTTATTTAAACTTTAAAAATATCTGTGGACAGACCACGTCATATAATTTATGAATGGGTATATTTCATGTTAGTTACGCAGAGCATCACTGTATATTGGAGAGGTGCCTAGTGCATTGTATGAATGCTGGGGCATTTTGGACAATCTCTTTGGTAATTACCTATGGTAATGAGGCTTTTCAGGCTTCACCCTGGCTGGAGAGCACAGCGGAGGGTCATTAGCTTTCATCCTAAGCTTTCATCAGGCACTCTGTAATTTATAAGCCCATGGACTTGGGGAAATGTCGTTATGTGTAAATTGTGTTATATGTAACCTGTTATGTGTGAATTGCGTTATCTGTACATTGGGCCTGATCCAGAACAACGATGTAGCGCTGAGCGTGCTAACGCTCAGCGTTACATCGCTGA
>WWET01010108.1:3765-20515 GCA_011038615.1 Limnodynastes dumerilii
CCTGCTTACGGCGGCTATACCCTACACTGGGTACGACCGTCGGCCGTACGAAAATTCGCAGAGAATACGCTGAGAAAATACGCTTAGCACGCCCATACTGTACAATTTAAATGGCTATCCCCGCCTCCCTGTAGTAAAACGGGCGCCCAGCCGACCATCGTAAAAAAAATACGCCCAGCGAGCGAAAAATACGCTAACGATACGCCCGCTATTCGCTCATGACTAGACCGCAGGAGTCCGGCAGCTGTTCAATCTCTGACAGCCTGCCGGCTCCAGGTGCACTGATTATCAATCAGTGCATCTGGAGCCGGCAGACTGTCAGAGATTGAACAGCTGCCGGACTCCTGCGGCGCCACTTCATAAATTTGGCGCCTGGAGCTTGCGCTCCGGTTGCTCCGCCCTCCCTACGCCTCTGTGCAGACCTGCAAATGGGCCGCTGTTAAATCTCTGACAGTCTGCCGGCTCAATGCACACTGATTGCCAATCAGTGTGCCTGGAGCAGGCAGACTGATAGAGGTTTAACAGCTGCCGGACTTCTGTTGGCGCCACTTGCTCTGTTCAGCGCCTGGAGCTCATGCTCCGCCTAAACCGCCTTCCCTATGCCCCTGCTGTGGCATATTATACATATTGTACTGTATAAAGCATTGAGGCAGGAGAACAACTTAACATCGTTATAACTTATAAATGGTGAGTTTGTTACAGCATAGACCACTTTATCATTTAATTTAATTACCCATAATAATATACTGCTATGAGTATTTTTACTCTGGCAATTACACGTGTAGCGCGACCTCTGACTCAGTGTATAACTTAAAGGGATTTTATTGCTCAAAATCACACCTGTGCATAGGTACTATAGTCATTGGTAGGGTGGACGCTATTTTTGAGGACAGAAAATTGTCCAATTATTTTTTTAAGTAAAAATGGATAATATATAGTATATGTACTTTGGAATTTACAGAGTTTTTTATTTTATGTCTTTCTTTTACTGAAGTTACCCTGTTCCCAAAAAGAGTGTAGATAATATTATTAGTGTTGAATGTCTACTTATGGGCCAAGTATTGTATATTCTATACAGCTGATCCACTATGTTTTACTTAAAATGTGTTTTTGCATTGCCTTAAACCATCCCTGCCCTTAAAAAGAGGTACAGTGGGCACTAGGGCGGAGCTACTTCTTGGTGGCAGGAAAATGTTGTATTTTTAAACTGGAAATGCATAAAATTATTAAAATAAAGTATTTTGTAGTTCATTGAATTGTTGATTTTATTTACATTTTTGGGTACACCCTCCACACAAAAAGAGGTTAAGGGGGTTTTATGAATGTTCAACCTCTTTCTTGAAGAAGTCCATTTTTCTTTTTTTACAGCTAATATGGTATATTTCCTTTAAAATGATTACAGTTTTTCAATGCTTTTTTATATCTTTTCAGACATATCGTGTTGTTGGTCATTAATGAAGTTTATATTACAGCAATTTTATTTCTCAAAACCATCCCTGCTCCCAAAAAAAGGTAAAGCAGGAATTGGGAGGTTTCTGCTTTTTGTGGAGGGCAGGAAATGTTAAACTAGAAATTGATTAAAGAAGATTATCATTCCTCGATGCTCCATTAGCTGTTCTTTTTAAATATTATTATATTTATTTTCCCTTCTTTTTTGTTTTCTTTTGATTCAATGTAAATGTATTATGAATTACTTTAGTTACTACCCTGTTAGAAGTATGAGTTTTTTATGATCTATATATTTTTTCTAACTTTCATCCTTGTGAAGAGAAAAAAAGAGGGGGGAAAGAATTTGGTCCTCTTCTTATTTAAGTATGGACTTCTACCCATGTGTTGAATGCCTAATTAATTGGTACCAATTTAAGAGAGCAATGGAGCCTCTTTCTCACTCATCGCCTACTACTCCTCTGATGAAATTCCCAGGTGGAATGAAACGCGTAAGGAAGGCCTTTTAATCCTGGTATCAATCTGTTCCAGTTTGCACTAGCACAATTTCAATTGTTTTAAACTCTGCTGCACCCGTCACTTTAAAAGAGAAGTTCCTGCATTGACTTAGCTTGTGAGCGCTCACCAACGCTACAATTCGTGGGGAAAGTACTACCGGGTGGACCATCTATCTTACCTTCCGGCAGAAGCCGTGCACTAACACGTGAGTTTGGCGTCCTGAGACCCTCGGTTCTGGCGGCCCGAACACCCGCTCGCCGGGGGTGACTCGGACGGAGGACTATAACGTTACATCAACGCAAAGGTTAATCGGTAAAGTACTCCCCTTTCTTTCATTGTTATCATCGGTACCACCTCTCTTAAGTTTGCAGTAACGGTGAGCAACGGAGTAAGTCACCTAATAGTTGATATCTTTGAAAGATTGCTGATAGCTTTGGAATATTGCTATTTCTACAGTACCAATTCCATCCAAGTTTTGATTTACAGGAATAGCTCCTTTAGGGCTTGATCACCCCTGAAGGGAGGACTTTTGATTTTCAATATTACCATTTTAATAGTGTGTTTCAGTACCAATTGTCTAATTTGTGCATTACTACCAAAACTGGATAGGTGCGCGGGTTGTACCAGACCTATTTGTATTAATAAATATATACCTTTTAACTATACCGGAAGAATTTTTGTGTATAATCTATATTGTATATACTACACTATACAGATTATTTAAATGTTTTAGTTCACGCTTTGACAGCGCTGGGTCTACTTTGTTTTTTCTTTGTACATCAACTCCATTAAGGGGCTTCACAAACCCCTCAGACCCAGCTGCAGCCAAGGTATTTTCTGTGAGTTCTAGCGCCTATTTTTGGTTTATTCTTTTTCTTTTGTAGAAATTGATTAAATGTTTTGGTATAAATTGAATTGTTGATTTCATATATTATATATCTTTGGCTCCCTGCTCCCAAAGAGAGGTTTTGAGAGCATTAGTGTTAAACTTTTTCTTGATTCAGGGTATTATTTTACCTTTTACAGTTGATATTGGCCCTTATTCAGAGTACCGGACGTATAATATATACGTTCGGTGTTAAGCGATTTTTACTACTGCGCATGCATAGTAATTTTTTTACGTAATCTCCGTATCTTTTTCTTACGTAGATTGCGTAAATGCAGTCTAAAAGACAGCATTTACGTAATCTATGTAAGAAAAAGATACGTAGATTACGCTAACAAATTACTACTTCAGATCGCATTTACACAATCTACTTAAGAAAAAGATACGTAGATTACGTAAAAAAAATTACTACACATGCGCAGTAGTAAAAATTGCTAAACACGTCTGGTACTCTGAATATAGGCCATTTTCTTTAAAGATGTGATGGTTCTTCAATACATTTGTTTAAATTTTTTTAATTGAAAAGAAAGCTAACAGTGCTTGGTCTACAGGTGAAATGGATCAACAAATATGTGATTGCAATGATAAGCCATATAAAAGTCACAACTCTACTATAAATAGATCAATTTATTAAAATAGATACATAATTAATACATAAAACTCATACAAAAAGATAGCTCCCACATGTACTGGCCAACAGTAACAGATGGATGACAAAGATGATCCAGTAAAAATAATAGTGGCAATGTACCACAGATGTAAAACTTGGGCAAATATAACTTATGTTGTTGTTCAAATAAATTAAGCTTGCAGTGGCAATATATAGTATACTGGTAGTTGCCAATAGATAAATGATAATATTGTTATTTACACCAGGTAAATGGAGGATATAGGAAACGGATTAAGCATACCAAATGCAGATTGAGATCAAACTCTATACTAAACCGAGGTGTAGATGATAAAGGCACAAGGAAACTAATGATGGATAGATGATGTCCGACTCTTCTGAAATAAGTGCCTGTAGTTAAATTTACGTAAGGTAAACAGAGCTGCGCTGGTTACACCGTATTCCTCCAGAAACTGTATTACTGCACAGAGAGATGAGACACACAAAAAAGAGCCTACAGGTGATCCATTAAATCCAAGAACAATGTCTTATATACTAGGCTAAGTTTCCTTGAGGCACAAAAACACCTTGGATAAATTGACAGAGTTTCAAACTGCTTAGAGATTAAAAGAGAATATTTTAATGACATCATATTAAAACATTAGTATGTCAGAATTTGTATTCAATAAACTTAACAAATAGAATTGCCCTATAAGTATATATTCCACAAATTGCCATGTCAAATAACAGCAAAAACAATGTACAACGTATTGCAATTAGGGGAGAGGAGGGCGAGGCTAACGCTAGGCTAACGCTAGGCTAACGCTTGGCTAACGCTAGGCTAACGCTAGGCTAACGCTTGGCTAACGCTAGGCTAACGCTAGGCTAACGCTTGGCTAACGCTAGGCTAACGCTAGGCTAACGCTTGGCTAACGCTAGGCTAACGCTAGGCTAACGCTTGGCTAACGCTAGGCTAACGCTAGGCTAACGCTTGGCTAACGCTAGGCTAACGCTAGGCTAATGGCAGAATGCAGAAGATACGGCATGTTGTATCTTCTATAGTTTAGGATTGCTACTTTTTGTTTTTCATGCAATTTTGTTTAATGTAATAAATTATATGTCATAAATAGTTTTTATTTCCTTAAACCCATACCTGTCTCCAAGAAGAGGTACAGTTGGCTTTGGAGAGTGGAGCCTCTTCTTAGGGACAGAGATTTGTCTTCTTTTTAAGCTACAAATCTTAGTGGTTTAACTGTTAGTAAATTTTTGTGTACTAATATGTTTTGATGCCCCTACCGCCTCCAAAAAGAGGTCTTAAGTGTATTATGAGTGTTAAACCTCATCTTGGGAGCAGGACATTTTCCATATTTTATAGTTTAGACTTGTTAGTTTGTTTTTTCCATGCAATTTGGTTATTATAAGTAATAAACTATATGTCATAAATTGTATTTATTTCCCTAAAACCATCCCTGCCCCCAAGAAGAGGTAAAGGGGGCTTTGAGGGTGGAGCATCTTCTTGGGGGTAGGGATTTTTCTTCTTTTTAAGCTAGAAATGTTTGTGGTTTAAGTTTTAGTAAATTATTGTGTACTTGTATATGTTTAGAGGTCACCCTGCCTCCGAAAATAGGTCTTGAATGTAGTATGAGTTGAACCTATTCTAGTGAGCAAAACATTCTCTATCTTTTATAGTATAGGATTGTTACTTTGTGTTTTTCATGCCATTTGGTTTAATATGTAATAGGCTGTATGTCATAAATAGCTTTTATTTTCTTAACACCATCCTTGTCTCCAAGAAGAGGTACGGTGGGCGTTGGATAGTGTAGCCTATTCTTAGGGGTAGGGATTTTTATTTTTGTTACGCTAGAAATCTTTGTAGGTTAATGTTTAGTAAAACTTAGTTTACTAATATAAGTTTTGATTCAGCCCCTGCCTCCAACAAGAGGACTTTGCATTATGAGTGTTGAACCTCTTCTAGGGAGCAGGGCATTTTATATCTTTTATAGTTTAGGCTAGTTAGTTTGTATTTATCATTCAATTTAGTTTAATATGTAATAAACTATATATGATAAATTATATTTATTTTCCTAAAACCATCCCTGCCCCCAAGAAGAGGTACAGTGGGCTTTGCAGGGTGGAGCCTCTTCTTGAGGGTAGGGATTTTTCTTATTTTTAAGCTAGAAATGTTTGTAGTTTTAGTTATAGTATATTTCTATGTACTTATATATGTTTAGCTGTCGCCCTGCTTCCAAAAAGAGGTCTTGAGTGTAGTATGAGTGTTGAACCTCTTCTAGGGAGCAGGGAATTTTATATGTTTTATAGTTTCGGGCTTGTCAGTTTGTACTTATCATAACTATATGTTATGAATTTTATTTATTTTCCTAAAACCATCCCTGCGCCCAAGAAGAGGTACAGTGGGCTTTGGAGGGTGGAGCCTCTTCTTAGGGGCAGGGATTTTCTTCTTTCTAAGCTAGAAATGTCTGTGGTATAAATGTTTGTATATTTTGTTACTTATACATGTTAAGATGTCACCTTGCTTCCAAAAAGAGGTCTTAAGTGTACTATGAATGTTGAATCTCTTCTTGTGAGCAGGGCATGTTATATCTTCTATAGCTTAGGATTGCTACTTTTTGTTTTTTCACGCAATTGTGTTTAATATAATAAATTATATGTCATAAATAGTTTTTATTTCCTTAAACCCATCCCTGTCTCCAAGAAGAGATACAGTTGGCTTTGGAGAGTGGAGCCTCTTCTTAGGGACAGAGATTTTTCTTCTTTTTAAGCTACAATCTTAGTGGTTTAACTGTTAGTAAATTTTTGTGTACTAATATGTTTTGATGCCCCTCCTGCCTCCAAAAGAGGCCTTAAGTGTATTATAAGTGTTAAACCTCTTCTTGGGAGCAGGACATTTTCCATATTTTATAGTTTAGACTTGTTAGTTTGTTTTTTTCCATGCAATTTGGTTATTATAAGTAATAAACTATATGTCATAAATTGTATTTATTTCTCTAAAACCATCTCTGCCCCCAAAAAGAGGTAAAGGGGGCTTTGAGGGTAGAGCATCTTCTTGGGGGTAGGGATTTTTCTTCTTTTTAAGCTAGAAATGTTTGTGGTTTAAATTTTAGTATTGTTTACTTTTTTATTGTTTACTTGTATATGTTTAGAGGTCACCCTAACTCTGAAAATAGGTCTTGAATGTAGTTTGAGTTGAACCTATTCTAGTGAGCAAAACATTCTCTATCTTTTATAGTATAGGATTGTTACTTTGTGTTTTTCATGCCATTGGTTTAATATGTAATAAGCTGTATGTCATAAATAGGTTTTATTTTCTTAACACCATCCTTGTCTCCAAGAAGAGGTACGGTGGGCGTTGGATAGTGTAGCCTATTCTTAGGGGTAGGGATTTTTATTCTTCTTAAGCTAGAAATCTTTGTAGGTTAATGTTTAGTAAAACTTGGTTTACTAATATAAGTTTTGATTCAGCCCCTGTCTCCAACAAGAGGACTTTGCATTATGAGTGTTGAACCTCTTCTAGGGAGCAGGGAATTTTATATGTTTGATAGTTTAGGCTTGTCAGTTTGTATTTATCATACAATTTAGTTTAATATATAATAAACTATATGTCATGAATTTTATTTATTTTCCTAAAACCATCCCTGCCCCCCAAGAAGAGGCACAGTGGGCTTTGGAGGGTGGAGCCTCTTCTTAGGGGCAGGGATTTTCTTCTTTCTAAGCTAGAAATGTCTGTGGTATAAATTTTTGTATATTTTGTTACTTATACATGTTAAGATGTCACCTTGCTTCCAAAAAGAGGTCACTGTAATGTTTCATATGTCATTTATGCACTCCTCTGCCCGTGCAACAAGGTCTATGGTACCATCAGGCCCCTTAAGACGAGATTTATGGAGCATCGCAGAAATGTCCTGAGACATAATTCCAAACATGGGGTCTCGAGACATTTCTGCGATGTACATGAGGGAAGAGTAGAAGGCCTTCGTTTATTGGGGCTTGAACATATTCCAGTCACTTATAGAGGGGGTGATCGTTTCAGAAATCTTTGTCGTTAAGAAACCTATTGGATTTTTCTGCTGGACTCAATGAGTCCCAATGGCCTGAATGAGGCATTGGAGCTCAATGGGATTAATTAGGGATGTCCAGTTAAATTATGTTTCCCCACCCCATTTTTTGAATGACCTGTTATTGTATTTCTTAATAAGCCCCAGTATATGTTAACATATATGCTTGAACATAAACTTCAGGCTTTATCTATTATCCTATATATTTACATTATATTATTTAGCCTTGTACCTTAGAGTGACACACAGTCACTGTTTTATTATAGATATCTAGTTATCTTTAGATTCTTTATATATAAACATATTTTTTTAATCATTATGGTGTTATTGTGTGGGGATAAGTTATATATTCATAAGATCCCCTTTAGTTGGGGTAGCTATTGGACATTCATTCTGGTCCTGGTCTGGGAAAAGTGATGATCTAGAGGACACTCTACCGGCTCCCTTGACCACCTTTCCCCACACCGGGACCAACTGTGGTCCAGTGGCAAACGCAGGATTTTTAAAGGGGGGTTTCCAAATTATTGTTAGATCCTGTTCGCTAGGACGGCGGGTGTAAGCGTAAGATCGCCTGAAAAGCCGATCTGCGCATGCGACGGGCAGATGTTGCCCGGCGTCGCTACGGCAACGCCCGTTCTTGGATCGGGCGTCCGTAGCAGCGCCGTAGGGACGCTGGAGGGGACGTCCCCCAGCGTCCCTACGTTCAAGTTAGTGTTGGTGGGCGGGGGGAGCTAGTTAAATGAGAATGGGAGGGTGGGCTAAGCGGCCATACGCTCCTGTGCGAGCGTATGGCCCCTTCCTTACGCCAGCTGAAGTTAGGGTAGCCTTCAGGTAGGAAGGGGCCATATGCCCGCACAGGGGGAGTGTCAGTCAAAGTGAACGCCGATACGCTGTGCTTTAGTAAGCACAGCGCATCGGCGTAGGTCTGGATCAGGCCCATAGAGAGGGCGCACTATATAAAAAATATACTGGGTAGATTATGGCTTTGGTAATGGTACATATAATATGTACAAGTTTATTAGTGTATACAGTACATAGTGCGCCATATCAAGACCCCTAATATACCCTTTAAATATTATAATTGAATATGTGGATATTTATGAAGAATGTGAATTGTTTCCTTTTTTTTGTTTGTATTGATTATTTATTATTGTTTGTTATTATTATTATTATTATTATTATTATTATTATGATTAATAGTATGATTTATTATATTATATATATATATTTCCATTATTATTTTTATTTATTTAATTTTTTTATTTAATATGAAGTAACATAGAAATATATTTAGTTTCTCTGATTGAAGACCTTCCAGCAATGCATGTATTTTCTGTTTCTTTTGTGACCATAAGTGAATATGAAATGGTTAATCCACCAGGTGGATTTTCATTAATGAGGATGACGTTCTATTTAAGGGCCATTCAAATGAACGGATTTACCTTACTCTACATCCTCTGATGAAATCCCCCAGTGGGATGAAACGCGTCAGGAGCCACATTCACTATTAACTTTTTAACTGAACTTAGGATCTCACTACTTTTATTGCTGCTACTTAGATCGAGCTAACCACTGCTGTCGGTCTGTCACGGGGTCGCTACGTGGTTCAGGGTGTCGGAACAAGAGCCCCTTTGGACCTCTGGCTTCACTTTAGGTGAAGCGGGTGATTGCTGGGATTCGGAGAGCGGCTGGTTGCTCCTCCTGCTGCTGAGAGAGCCTGGAGCTAGAAGGTGTCCGAGGCCCCGTGCATCAGCCGGGATCCTTCTAGCCGCCAACACCATCTGCATTATAAGCCGGCAACACACCTAGCCTCGGAGTGAGGAGGATTATTGCTCTTCATTGGGGGTAACCGCAGCTCCCGCAAGACCAGTTACTTTACTTACAAGCAGATAAAGTTATATACCCACCTGAATATTGGGTCACTCGTGGATAATTCCAACCAATTGGTACCTGTGCGGTGGATACAGGGACGCCTGATCCCCCTGCTAGACGGTACCTTCTAACCTGGACCATCTTCAGGATAAGATAAGTTTGTTGCTAACTGCTATTCTGCTATTTGATACTATTGACTGCCATCGTATTTGCAACATAATATCTACTAAATTCATGTGTACACCAACGATCCAGAAATCATCTGAGAAACATTGGTAATTTATCTTTGTAGCGGTTACTACTATTAGGGTTAATTACCCCCTACTAATATTGCACTTAATGTGAGATCTATCAATATTTTTTATGTGTTTATGCATTTTTATTTTTATACCTGATACCAGTTAAATTGTCAATAAAGTGTACTTGTTTATATTTTTTGGAGTGAGGTTACTCATTGCTGGAAGGTTGTGTATTGGACCGTTATATGTGGCCATATAATTATAATATATTCATTTTATTTTTGATTTTTAAAAATATTGATTTGTGTTGTCTTTTGGCTGGGGGACTATTTCTAGCTAGCGCTGGTTTTTTTTCGTTTTCTGTATAGTTTTACATTATAGGGTCTAACCAACCCTCCCGAGCAGCTGCTATTCATATTTCCCTAACCAATAATATTGTTATTTATTATTCCGAGCGCCTACAGGTGTAAATTTCTTGTTTTTTCTGTACAGCTGATCAATCCTCTTCACTAGGCTGGCACATTCAGGGCATTAGCTCACCGGTTCATTTCCCAGCTCAGCTAGTAAATCTTTTTCTGCAGGCCATGAATAGGTTCTGAGAACTACTATGTATTGAGTAGCCATGTGACTATGGTTTATGGGACCTAAAGATACCATTTCACCACAGGGAGTCAAATATGGCGTCACAGCAGAACAGCCACCTTTGAAACAGCAGGTCACCAGTTCAAATCCCAGGCTAGCCAACCAGTTAGTTGTTCAATCCTCTTTCCTAGGCTGGTACATTCAGTGTATTAGCTCAATGGTTCATCTCCCTGCTCATCTAGTCATGGGAATGGTTCATATCCCAGCTCAGCTAGTCAAACTTTTTCTGCAGGCCATGAATAGGTTCTGCCAACTACTTTGTATTGCCATGTGACTTTGGTTTATGGGTCCTAAAGATAGTTTCACACCCTGGGAAGTCACATATGGCATCACAACAGACACCTGCCTTTGGTGCAGCGGGTCACAGGTTTAAATCCAAGCTCTGCTAGTCAGTCAGCTGATCAATTCTCTTTCCTAGGCTGGCACATCCAGTGCAGAAGCTCAGCTAGTCAAACACTTTTTGCAGGCCATGAATAGGTTCTGCCAACTACTTTGTATTGAGTAGCTATTTGACTATGGTTTATGGGTCCTAAAGATAGCTTTGCTCTATGGACAGTCACATATGGCATCAGAGCAGAGCACCTGTCTTTGGTGCAGCAAATCACCAGCTCAAATCCCAGCTCAGCTGGTCAATCCTCCTCCCTAGGCTGGCAAATTCAGTGCATTAGCTCACTGATTCATTTCCCAGCTCAGCTAGTAAAACTTTTTCTGAAGGATATGAATAGGTTATGCCAACTACTTTGTATTGAGTAGCCATGTGACTATGGTTTATAGGACCTAAAGATACCATTTCACCACATATGGTATCACAGCAGAGCACCCACCTTTGATGCAGCATTTCACTGGTTCAAATCCCAGGACAGCCAGCTGATCAAACCTCTTCCCTAGGCTGGCACATTCAGTGCGGTAGCTCACTGGTTCATATCCCAGTCCAGCTAGTCAAATGTTTTCTGCAGGCCATGAATAGGTTCTGCCAACTACTTTGTATTGAGTAGCCTTGTGACTATGGTTTATGGGACCTAAAAATACTATTCTGCCAAGGTGAGCCGTATATGGCATCGCAGCAGAGCACCTGCTTTTGATGCAGTGGGTCACCGGTTTAAATCCCAGGCCAGCCAGCCAGTTAGCTGATCAATCCTCTACCCAAGGCTGACACGTACAGCACTTTAGATCACCGTTTCATTTCCCAGCTCAGCTAGTTGAACATTTTCTGCTGGCCATGAATAGGTTCTGCCAACTACTTTGTATTGAGTAGCCATGTGACTATAGTTTATTGGACCTAAAGATACCTTTACACTGCAGGCTCACAGCAGAGCACCTGCCTTTTGTGCAGCGGGTCACCAGTTCAAATCCCCACTCAACCAGCTGATCACACCTCTTCCCTAGGATGGCACATTCAGTGCAGCAGCTCACTGGTTCATATACAAGCTCTGCTAGTCAAACTTTTTCTGCAGGCCATGAATAGGTTCCCTAAAGAAACCTTTTCATCACAGGGAACCACAAATGGCATCACAACAGAGCACCCATGTTTGGTGCAGCAGGTCACCAGTTCTAATCCCAGCTCAGCTAGTCAGTCAGGTGATTAATCCTCTTTCCTAGGCTGGCACACTCAGTGCAGCAGCTCAGCTAGTCAAACATTTTTTGCAGGCCATGAATAGGTTCTGCCAACTACTTTGTATTGAGTAGCTATGTGACAATGGTTTATGGGTCCTAAAGATAGCTCTGCTTTATGGAAAGTCACATATGGCATCAGAGCAGAGAACCCATTCTTGGTGCAGCAGGTCACTAGTTCAAATCCCAGCTCAGGCAGCTGATCAAACCTCTTCCCTAGGCTGGCACATATTGAGTAGCCATGTGACTATGGTTTATGGCACCTAAGGATACATTTTCACTATAGGAAGACAACATATGGAATCACAGCAGAGCACAGCAGGTCACAGTTCAAATCCAAGCTCAGCCAGCCAGCTTATCAAACCACTTCCATAGTCTAGCACATTCGGTGCAGTAGCTCACTGGTTCATATCCCAGCTCAGCTAGTCAAACCTTTTCTGCAGGCCATGAATAGGGTCTGCCAACTGCTTTATATTAAGTAGCCATGTGACTATGGTTTATGAGACCTAAAGATACTGTTTCACCAAGGTTAGCCACATAGGGCATCGCAGCAGAGCAACTGCCTTTAATGCAGTAGGTCACCAGTTCAACTCTCAGCTCAGCCAGCCTATCAGCTGCTCAAACCTCTTTCCTTGGCTTGAATGTTCAGTGCACCAGCTCACTGGTTCATTCCCCAGCTCAGCTAGTCAAACTTTTCTGCAGGCCATGAATAGGTTCTGCCAACTACTTTATATTGAGTAGCCATGTGACTATGGTTTATGGGACCTAAAGATACCTTTTCATCATGGGAAGACAACATATGAAGTCGCAGCAGGTCACCAATTCAAATCTCAGCTCAGCCAGCCAGCTGATCAAACCTCTTCTCTAGTCTAGCACATTCAGTGCAGCAGCTCAGTGGTTCATATCTCTGCTCAGCTAGTCTAACTTTTTCTGCAGGCCATGAATAGGTTCTGCCAACTACTTTGTATTGAGTAGCCATGTGATTATGGTTTATGGGACCTAGAGATACCTTTTTGCTATGGGATTCCACATATGGCATCACAGCAGAACACCTGCCTTTGGTGCAGCTGGTTACTGGTTCAAAGCCCAGCCCAGCCAGTCAGCTGATCAAACCTCTACCATAGGTTGGCACATTTAGAATAGCAGCTCACTGGTTCAAAGCTCAGCTAGTCAAACTTTTTCTGCAGGCCATGAATAGGTTCTGCCAACTACTTTGTATTGAGTAGCAATGTGACTATGGTTTATGGGACCTAAAGATAGCATTACACCAATGAGAGCCATTTATGGCATTGCAGCAGAGCTCCCTACCTATAATGCAACAGGTCACCAGTTCAAATCCCAACTCAGCCAGCCATCAGCTGATTGAACCTCATCACTAGGCAAGCACCTTCAGTTTAGCAGCTCACTGGTTCATATACCAGCTCAGCTAGTCAAACTTTTTCTGCAGGCCATGAATAGGTTCTGCCAACTACTTTGTATTGAGTAGCCAGGTGACTATGGTTTATGAGACCTAAAGATACTGTTTTGCCACAGGGAGCCACATATGGCATCATAGTAGAGTCTGCCATTGGTGCACCAAGTCAAAGGTTCAAATCCCAGCTCAGCCAGTCAGGTGATCAATCCTCTTTCTTAGGCTGGCACATTCAGTGCATAAGCTCACCAGTTCATTTCCCAGCTCAGCTAGTCAAACTTTTTCTGCAGGCCATGAATAGGCTCTGCCAACTACTTTGTATTGAGTAGCCATGTGACTATGGTTTATGGGACCTAAAGATACCTTTTCACCATGGGAACACAACGTATGGCGTTGCAGCAGAGCACCTGTATTTGGTACAGCAAGTCACCAACTCAGCCAGACAGCTGATCAAACCTGTTACCTAGGCTGGCACATTCAATGCAGCAGCTCATTGGTTCATATCCCAGCTCAGCTAGTCAACTTTTTCTGCAGGCCATAAATCGGTTCTGCCAACTACTTTATATTGAGTAGCCATGTGACTATGGTTTATGAGACATAAAGATACCTGCTTGCTACTGGGTGTGACATATGGAATCACAGCAGAGCATGCACCTTTAGTGCAGTAGATCACAGGTTCAAATCTCAGTTCAGCCAGTCAGATGATCAATCCTCTTTCTTAGGCTGGCACATTCAGAGCGTTAGCTCATTGGTTCGTTGCTCAGCTAGTCAATCTTTTTCTGCAGGCCATGAATAGGTTCTGCCAACTGCTTTGTATTGAGTAGCCATGTGGCTATCGTTTATGGGACCTAAAGATACCTGCTCAGAAAGGAAAACCACATATGGCATGACAGCAGATCATCTGACTTTGGTGCAGCAGGTCACAAGTTCAATTCACAGCTCAGCCAGCTAATCAAACCTCTTACCTAGGCTGGCACATTCAGTGCAGCAGCTCACTGGTTCATATACCAGCTCTGCTAGTCAAACATTTTCTGCAGGCCATGAATAGGTTCTGCCAACTACTTTGTATTGAGTAGCCATGTGACTATGGTTTATCAGACGTAAAGATACCTTTTCACTACAGGGAGCCATGTATGGCATCGCAGCTGAGCACCCACCTCTGATGCAACAGGTCGCCAGTTTCAATCACAGGCCAGCCAGTTAGCTGCTCAATCCTCTTCTCTATGCTGGCACATTCAGTGCATTAGCTCACCAGTTCAGTGAGTCATTAATAGGTTCTGCCAACTACTTTGTATTGAGTTGCCATGTGGCTATGGTTTATGGGACCTAAAGATACCATGTCACCATGGGAAGCCACATATGGCTTTGCAGCAGAGCAGCTGCTTTTGGTGCAGCAAGTCACCGGTTCAGTGTAAAATATAGTCCTTGAAGATGAATAATAAAAAATGATTCTTCTTCCTTCTATTAATTGTCTTCCAACTTGGATAAAACAATTATAGGTTTGAGAGAGAACTTTAAACTCACAGATCCAATCGTTTGAGTTGGAATAAAGTCACTTGTTTAGTGCATTCAAATAAAGATATTCTCTTGAATGTAGTATCAGTCAAAATATTTAATGCACTTAAAAGATTTTACAACAAAGTTCATGTAATTGCAAAACAAAAGCTTACAAAGTTATTTCTTATATTATGTATATATTGTGTGTGTGTATTTCAAAGCAAATGTCTCTTCAAATGTATATGTATGTAAAAGCTCATCCAGCAGCTTGTATGTAGCAATGTGTCTGTGTCTGTGCAAGAGTGTGTCCGAGTGAGTCTGAGTGTGTGTAAGAGTGACCAGAGTCTAAGATATATCAAGATATCTCTTTGTCTGCTAACCTATATGAAAAACTAGTAAGAACTGTTTTTCTACACATGGTCCTGAAAACCTAACATCCCCCATACTCCTGAGACTTGACTTAATCCTTTCCAGATGTGGGTCTAAAGACCAACTATAGTGCTTTTGTCCTCAAATGCTATGTAACTGATATCCTATGGATTCTGTTTATCTTAAAAACTGATGCTTCACAATTATACAAAAACTATTAATGAATAGGAAAATGTATGACTTACACCATTTTAACTTTAATATACACATAATTTTAGTTATGTAATTAGTTTTGTAATAGTTATGTCATTATTATTTGAATTGACCATATTTAAAAGAAAAATCCAAGAATGGTCTGTCATTCACACTATTTAACATTTCCCCCTGATTATGATTTAAATATAAATTTTCAATCATAATTTTAATTCCTAATTTCCATTCATTCAACATCCGTATCACATCTTCTCAATGATCATGTATAAATTGTCTTTTCTATATGTTCAATATCTAAATATTGCAAACCTTTTAAACATTTCTTTTAAAAATTCATAATTTTTGTTTGTTTCTTTCTTTAAATTATCATACATTTTCCTTATCCTAAATGTTATAAATACTTGATATATAATACATAATAAATGATAAAAATAATAATAATTTGATTAAATATAATATTTACAGCTACCGATTGCACTGAGGTATTGAAAAATACATTATCTAATTGTTTAAACCAAATTCCAATTTTAGAATTACCCACTTTTCCTGATGATAACATATCATTTATAATATCACCTATCCATAGAACAAGCTCATTCCCTTTTACCAATATATTACATAATAATATATCTGTAGGTATGCATTCCCATGAACTTATTCTATTGTTCTGGATATATTCTCCCTGAAATTTTGTGTATCTTGCTTTGGCTGCTTTAGCATGTAATGTAATGCTTGTGTTGTGTATGAAATGAAGTTCAATACAACATTTTAACCCATATCCCATACACAGATTTCCAGTGATGTCCCTGGAATTATCTATATCATTTAAACCATCTTCTAAAATGTATCTTCTGATCTTCCTGGGAAATAAAGTTTCCTTATCCTCAGTCTCAATCTCAAGTGTATAATAATTATTGAGTCCTATATACAAAGTCCATGAAATAACTGTCAGTAGAAACGATGCTCCTATGATGTAGGAGTTTCTCCTGAAATCCTTTCCTTTCTTGGAAAAGATTCCTAGAACATCATATTCATTGTGGACTGCATTCTTACGGTTATTCATATGTTGATCGATAACCTGTAAGAACAAGCAGTATCAATTATTGGAAAACATACAATTTGCATTGATCAACATGTACCCACAATTTTTGTTGTCTGCAAGTATTCTTTACAGCATTAGATGTTCTCTGCACCAAAATCATTACTTGTCCCATTGTATCAATTATTTCAAAGGGACCTTCCCAATTACTTTCCCAAGGACCACTTTTCCTAAAAGTTTTTATCATTACTGATGCACCTTTCACAAATTTGGAAGGGTGAGGTGCAATCATACGTTGCATTCTTGATGCAGCATGTGGAAGAATTGTCTTTAAATTCTCCTGTAAT
>WWET01010110.1:11011-21980 GCA_011038615.1 Limnodynastes dumerilii
AGCGTCCGATGTAACCCTCTTCTCTATGTGACGAGGAAACTGTTCAGCGTCTTTCACTGTGACACTGTTACATGCAGAAGTCGTACCATGCATCTACCCCCTCTTATAATCAGCGAGTATTCCCACCACAACGATAGCTGATGGTTTATAATAAAAATCTGTGAGTGTGAGTTTTACACGCGGGATGTTTATTTCAGCAAATTCATTTTTAAACATGAAAACACAGAATGTGACAACAGATAACAGACACATGACCCAATGAGTTTGTTCAATTTAAAATGTCTTAATTTTATAAAGAATCTAATTACACTTTGGTCATAACTTTTGTTTAAAACTCCCTCCTGTACCTGCTTATATCTCTATTATCATATCCCCCTCTCCCTCCTGTACCTGCTTATATCTCTATTATCATATCCCCCTCTCCATCCTGTACCTGCTTATATCTCTATTATCATATCCCCCTCTCCCTCCTGTACCTGCTCATATCTCTATTATCATATCCCCCTCTCCATCCTGTACCTGCTTATATCTCTATTATCATATCCCCCTCTCCATCCTGTACCTGCTTATATCTCTATTATCATATCCCCCTCTCCATCCTGTACCTGCTTATATCTCTATTATCATATCCCCCTCTCCATCCTGTACCTGCTTATATCTCTATTATCATATCCCCCTCTCCATCCTGTACCTGCTTATATCTCTATTATCATATCCCCCTCTCCATCCTGTACCTGCTTATATCTCTATTATCATATCCCCCTCTCCATCCTGTACCTGCTTATATCTCTATTATCATATCCCCCTCTCCATCCTGTACCTGCTTATATCTCTATTATCATATCCCCCTCTCCATCCTGTACCTGCTTATATCTCTATTATCATATCCCCCTCTCCATCCTGTACCTGCTTATATCTCTATTATCATATCCCCCTCTCCATCCTGTACCTGCTTATATCTCTATTATCATATCCCCCTCTCCATCCTGTACCTGCTTATATCTCTATTATCATATCCCCCTCTCCATCCTGTACCTGCTTATATCTCTATTATCATATCCCCCTCTCCATCCTGTACCTGCTTATATCTCTATTATCATATCCCCCTCTCCATCCTGTACCTGCTTATATCTCTATTATCATATCCCCCTCTCCATCCTGTACCTGCTTATATCTCTATTATCATATCCCCCTCTCCATCCTGTACCTGCTTATATCTCTATTATCATATCCCCCTCTCCATCCTGTACCTGCTTATATCTCTATTATCATATCCCCCTCTCCATCCTGTACCTGCTTATATCTCTATTATCATATCCCCCTCTCCATCCTGTACCTGCTTATATCTCTATTATCATATCCCCCTCTCCATCCTGTACCTGCTTATATCTCTATTATCATATCCCCCTCTCCATCCTGTACCTGCTTATATCTCTATTATCATATCCCCCTCTCCATCCTGTACCTGCTTATATCTCTATTATCATATCCCCCTCTCCATCCTGTACCTGCTTATATCTCTATTATCATATCCCCCTCTCCATCCTGTACCTGCTTATATCTCTATTATCATATCCCCCTCTCCATCCTGTACCTGCTTATATCTCTATTATCATATCCCCCTCTCCATCCTGTACCTGCTTATATCTCTATTATCATATCCCCCTCTCCATCCTGTACCTGCTTATATCTCTATTATCATATCCCCCTCTCCATCCTGTACCTGCTTATATCTCTATTATCATATCCCCCTCTCCATCCTGTACCTGCTTATATCTCTATTATCATATCCCCCTCTCCATCCTGTACCTGCTTATATCTCTATTATCATATCCCCCTCTCCATCCTGTACCTGCTTATATCTCTATTATCATATCCCCCTCTCCATCCTGTACCTGCTTATATCTCTATTATCATATCCCCCTCTCCATCCTGTACCTGCTTATATCTCTATTATCATATCCCCCTCTCCATCCTGTACCTGCTTATATCTCTATTATCATATCCCCCTCTCCATCCTGTACCTGCTTATATCTCTATTATCATATCCCCCTCTCCATCCTGTACCTGCTTATATCTCTATTATCATATCCCCCTCTCCATCCTGTACCTGCTTATATCTCTATTATCATATCCCCCTCTCCATCCTGTACCTGCTTATATCTCTATTATCATATCCCCCTCTCCATCCTGTACCTGCTTATATCTCTATTATCATATCCCCCTCTCCATCCTGTACCTGCTTATATCTCTATTATCATATCCCCCTCTCCATCCTGTACCTGCTTATATCTCTATTATCATATCCCCCTCTCCATCCTGTACCTGCTTATATCTCTATTATCATATCCCCCTCTCCATCCTGTACCTGCTTATATCTCTATTATCATATCCCCCTCTCCATCCTGTACCTGCTTATATCTCTATTATCATATCCCCCTCTCCATCCTGTACCTGCTTATATCTCTATTATCATATCCCCCTCTCCATCCTGTACCTGCTTATATCTCTATTATCATATCCCCCTCTCCATCCTGTACCTGCTTATATCTCTATTATCATATCCCCCTCTCCATCCTGTACCTGCTTATATCTCTATTATCATATCCCCCTCTCCATCCTGTACCTGCTTATATCTCTATTATCATATCCCCCTCTCCATCCTGTACCTGCTTATATCTCTATTATCATATCCCCCTCTCCATCCTGTACCTGCTTATATCTCTATTATCATATCCCCCTCTCCATCCTGTACCTGCTTATATCTCTATTATCATATCCCCCTCTCCATCCTGTACCTGCTTATATCTCTATTATCATATCCCCCTCTCCATCCTGTACCTGCTTATATCTCTATTATCATATCCCCCTCTCCATCCTGTACCTGCTTATATCTCTATTATCATATCCCCCTCTCCATCCTGTACCTGCTTATATCTCTATTATCATATCCCCCTCTCCATCCTGTACCTGCTTATATCTAGGAGGGGTAACACAATGACTGATGATCTAGAGAGACACCAGGAGGGTAACACAATGACTGATGATCTAAGACACCAGAAGGGTAACACAATGACTGATGATCTAGAGAGACACCAGGAGGGGTAACACAATGACTGATGATCTAGAGAGACACCAGGAGGGGTAACACAATGACTGGTGATCTAGAGAGACACCAGGAGGGGTAATACAATGACTGATGATCTGGGGAGACACCAGGAGAGTAACACAATGACTGATGATCTAGGGAGACACCAGGAGGGTAACACAATGACTGATGATCTAGGGAGACACCAGGAGGGTAACATAATGACTGATGATCAGAGGAGACACCAGGAAGGTAACACAATGACTGATGATCTAGAGAGACACCAGGAGGGGTAACACAATGACTGATGATCTAGAGAGACACCAGGAGGGTAACACAATGACTATTGATCTAGAGAGACACCAGGAGGGTAACACAATGACTGATGATCACAGGAGACACCAGGAGGTAACACAATGACTGAAGATTTAGGGAGACACCAGGAGGGTAACACAATGACTGATGATCTAGGGAGACACCAGGAGGGGTATTACAATGACTGAGGATCTAGGGAGACACCAGGAGGAGTAACACAATGACTGAGGATCTAGGGAGACACCAGGAGGGGTAATACAATGACTGATGATCACAGGAGACATCAGGAGGGGTAACACAATAACTGATGATCTGGGGAGACACCAGAAGGGGTAACACAATGACTGACTATCATAGGAGACACCAGGAGGAGTAACACAATGACTGATGATCTAGGGAGACACCAGGAGGGGTAACAATAACTGATGATCTGGGGAAACACCAGGAGGGGTAACACAATGACTGATGATCACAGGAGACACCAGGAGAAGTAACACAATGACTGATGATCTAGAGAGACACCAGGAGGGCTAACACAATGACTGATGATCTAGGGAGACACCAGGAGTGTAACACAATGACTGATGATTTAGGGAGACACCAGGAGGGTAACACAATGACTGATGATCTAGGGAGACACCAGGAGGGGTAATACAATGACTGATGATCTAGGGAGACACCAGGAGGGTAACAAAATGACTGAGGATCTAAAGAGACACCAAAAGGGGTGACGTGAATAGACAGGGTTAGTATAGAGGGTGACGTGGATAGACAGGGCAGGTCGCTGTCTGTGAACATTCCTGTGAGACATCTCAGTGCTACATTCTTTAGATTGTAAGCTCCTATGAGCAGGGAGCCCTTGTGTCTGACCTGTTATTCTGGAGACGAGGGACTTGTGTTCCTTCATGGTGGCTCCTTCTTTAGTCTTCATGCTGCTGTGGAAGTCGTTCAGCATATTTTTCTGGAAAATAACCACTTTCACAGTCTGAAGAGACTTCACCGCTTTGGACTGTACGAATTCCATCAAGGTCTCTAGAATTGTATCGGCCACCGTCGCGGGAGACATTTGTCCAGCACCTGGGTCACGAGATAAGACTTTAGACCTAAGACTTTGCACAGCTCAGGGGCAACACGACTGTATAATCGACACTGAATAAACCTAATAATGTCTGCTGCTGCCACAGTAAGACTTTTATATGGCCCTGACACCCAATGTCCAGCACCGATCGGGGATCAGTACGTTGCAGCAGACCCTAGATCTGTTCTATGTGGAGGAAGCAACATGTTCTATTAATGTTGCCACTATTGGGTGCTGTCATGTGACATCACAATAATAGCCGAGCTGCGGATTCTTGAGTCATCTCCACCTTACCTGTTCCCAGGGCAGGGAAGGCCACGGAGGACACCTGCTTCTTCTCACACTCCTGCAAGGTGTCCAGCACATTTTTCTTAATGTCGGCTGGTTGTTTTGGTCCAACTAGATGGAGGATCCATTGACACTGTCCGTTATTGAGTACTAAGTTTCCAGGCGATGTGATGATGTAACCCTTGTGGGACGTGGAGCCTGGAAAACAAATATTTTCCTTTTTGTTTGTCAACAACTACTAGACCTGTGCACCAACAGCACTCATATCCTGCTCATCATCTTCAACCAGAAACTGTCTGATCACTAGAGGTGTCTGGACATCACCTGAACATCACCAAATGTGTCCTGACCATCATCAGATGAAGAACTGTCCCATCAGCAAATGTGTCCTGACCATCATCAGATGAAGAACTGTCCCATCATCAAATGTGTCCTGACCATCATCACATTAAGAACTGTCCCATCACCAAATATGTCCTGACCATCATCAGATGAAAAACTGTCCCATCACCAAATGTGTCCTGACCATCATCAGATGAAGAACTGCCCCATCACCAAATGTGTCTTGACCATCATCAGATGAAGAACTCTACCATCACCAAATGTGTCCTAACCATCATCAGATGAAGAACTGACCCATCACCAAATGTGTCCTAACCATCATCACCTGAAGAACTGTCCCATCACCAAATGTGTCCTGACCATCATCAGATGAAGAACTGTCCCATCACCAAATGTGTCCTGACCAACATCAGATGAAGAACTATCCAATCACCTGAAGAATTACACCATCACTAGAGATGGCTGGACATTAGGCACTGTACAATCACTAGAGGCATCCCATGGAACAGTCCCATCACTAGAGGTAACAATCATCACCTGGGATTGTGCTATTAAGGTTAAGATAAATGTATAAAATGCCTGGAACTTTACAGAAGGAAAACTCTGCACAAAGGGGGAGAAAGCCAGAGTTACCCTGCATTGTGGCATCTACTTCAACATTGGGTCCGGCTGCTTCCAAAATTGCCTTGGAAACACCTATAATACAATACAATATTGCACAATGTGAGACAAGTGTACACATTCCCCTTCAGGTTATAAACCTATTATTAATAGGAACTAGATCCAGATCCAATATTCATCCATTATAGAGCCTTATGTGGCCCTATATTACATTGCAGGACATGGAGATACATCTGTCCGTTACCACCCAGTGTTCAATCAAGATAAATATATCCTTCTAATCCTTTATATCCAGACCATAATCCTATACGCATTCTGGATTCAATTATACAGAGTCCGGATTCCTCTTATACAGAGTCCGGATTCCTCTCATACAGAGTCCGGATTCCTCTCATACAGAGTCCGGATTCCTCTCATACAGAGTCCGGATTCCTCTCATACAGAGTCCGGATTCCTCTCATACAGAGTCCGGATTCCTCTCATACAGAGTCCGGATTCCTCTCATACAGAGTCCGGATTCCTCTCATACAGAGTCCGGATTCCTCTCATACAGAGTCCGGATTCCTCTCATACAGAGTCCGGATTCCTCTCATACAGAGTCCGGATTCCTCTCATACAGAGTCCGGATTCCTCTCATACAGAGTCCGGATTCCTCTCATACAGAGTCCGGATTCCTCTCATACAGAGTCCGGATTCCTCTCATACAGAGTCCGGATTCCTCTCATACAGAGTCCGGATTCCTCTCATACAGAGTCCGGATTCCTCTCATACAGAGTCCGGATTCCTCTCATACAGAGTCCGGATTCCTCTCATACAGAGTCCGGATTCCTCTCATACAGAGTCCGGATTCCTCTCATACAGAGTCCGGATTCCTCTCATACAGAGTCCGGATTCCTCTCATACAGAGTCCGGATTCCTCTCATACAGAGTCCGGATTCCTCTCATACAGAGTCCGGATTCCTCTCATACAGAGTCCGGATTCCTCTCATACAGAGTCCGGATTCCTCTCATACAGAGTCCGGATTCCTCTCATACAGAGTCCGGATTCCTCTCATACAGAGTCCGGATTCCTCTCATACAGAGTCCGGATTCCTCTCATACAGAGTCCGGATTCCTCTCATACAGAGTCCTGGGGGGACCCAAAAAACATGTGTAGCGGGCCCCAAGATTTCTGTTTCCAGGCCTTCTGGATCCACCCCATTATTCACAAGCACAGAACTTTTCTAGGGTTGATTATTTCCACATCACTAGTATTCACTGCCATTCACTCTTGCAGGCATCCAGTAACTACCAGCAAAGCACAGGAACTACTGAAGTGGTATTGTGTCACTCCCAGTCAATTACTGCTGCAGAAGGCGGCTGTCAGCAGGTGCCAGTGAATTTGTCAGCTTTGATTGGATCTTACTGCAGCAGGTGCCAGTGAATTCGTCAGCTTTGATTGGATCTTACTGCAGCAGGTGCCAGTGAATTTGTCAGCTTTGATTGGACCTTGCTGCAGCAGGTGCCAGTGAATTTGTCAGCTTTGATTGGACCTTGCTGCAGCGGGTGTTGAGTGAAGTCTGTTCGTTCAGAGCTCTTCCTTATTGGTGGGCTGGGCTTTATAACCCCTGTCCTGTTTCTTACCTGTGCTGGTGATAGTGCCTGACTCCTGATGTGACCCAGATCTCTCTTCCTGACTGCTTTGTGTTCATTGTTACCTGTATATTTACTTACCTTCCAGTGCATTTTCATCTGGTACCTATTTCTTAACATCCTAGAGACATGGGGCCTGATCCAGACCTACGCTCGCAAGCGATCGTACGCTGATCGTAAGCGTAAATTCGGCAGAAAAAACGCACTGCGCATGTGCATAGTGACAACTTCTGGTCGTACCAAAGACCTTTTCGAAGCCACGAAAATTGGTACCGACGCCGGTCGTACGTTGTTTTAAGAATTGAGTTAGTAAGCATGCTTTGTAGCTTATTTACACTATCTACGTACCATTTCTGTACGTAGATTTAAACAACGTATGTAAGAGAAAAACTATGTAACTGTGAATCCGGACCTAGTAGATTTGGTTCTCCAGGTGGGGTGCTCTCCAGGAAGGGTGCTCTCCAGGAAGGGTTCCTAGAGATGAAAAACTATGACAAAATCTTAACAAAAATAAACTAATACTTCAAATTCTGGAGAAGAACACTGGTGATAGAAATTTTTTTTTTTTCTTTCCTCTGTAGAATTCTGGGATTTTCAAACCCTCCCTCAGCAGTTCCATGATCTGAACATTACTAAAGAAGAAGTTAAAGTAGTGATTATGGACCGTATTCCCAGATCCGTTTTTACGGCGGATTTAGAGTAATTATTTGGCCGATCACCCGATAATTGGATGATTGGGATGATAATCGCTCCCGTGTATGGTCGGCTTAAGAGGGAACATCAGTGAGAAGGGGCAGATCTTGTAGGTCAGGATTGAGTAGGATGTCTAACAATCACTTTACAGACAGCTGGAAACTCATCTGATTACTGGTTGTTATGTAAATACATTGTGCTATCCAGAGAACAAAAGGAATTTGTGTAATTAAGGGTTGACGTTCCTAGGAACTCTCCCAGCAGTGACCATGAGGAAACATATTAACAACACGCAGTAAGATATTTACAGATGGCACCCATCGAATGGCCTTTTTCGAAAGGGCCATTTTCTCCCAATCAAAATTGGTGTCTGGGAAATCGATTGCTTATGTCTCACTGAGGAAAAGCAATCGATCATTCCCAGGACGAAGAGGCAGTGGCGAATGGTGAGTATTTCCAAACCCTTCTCCTAATTGTTACCCTAACTCTACCCTTACATTACCATCACACTAACCCTCATCTCCCCTCCCCACAGCCTAACCCTAAGACTCCCCTCCCCACAGCCTGACCCTAACCCTCCCAGGACTCCCCTCCCCACAGCCTAACCCTAAGATTCCCCTTCCCACAGCCTGACCCTAAGACTCACCACAGCCTGACCCTAAGACTCCCCTCCCCGCAGCCTAACCCTAAGACTCCCCTCCCTGCAGCCTAACCCTAGGACTCCCCTCCCTGCAGACTAACCCTAGGACTCCCCTCCCCACAGCCTAACCCTAAGATTCCCCTTCCCACAGCCTGACCCTAAGACTCACCACAGCCTGACCCTAAGACTCCCCTCCCCGCAGCCTAACCCTAAGACTCCCCTCCCTGCAGCCTAACCCTAGGACTCCCCTCCCTGCAGACTAACCCTAGGACTCCCCTCCCCACAGCCTAACCCTAAGATTCCCCTTCCCACAGCCTGACCCTAAGACTCACCACAGCCTGACCCTAAGACTCCCCTCCCCGCAGCCTAACCCTAAGACTCCCCTCCCTGCAGCCTAACCCTAGGACTCCCCTCCTACAGCCTAACCCTAAGACTCCCCTCCCTGCAGCCTAACCCTAGGACTCCCCTCCTACAGCCCAACCCTAAGACTCGAAAAAATAAAGAGTTGCGCTATGGGATTCCTCTAAAAAATATATTTATTAAAATAACCAAATATAGAATATATAGGAATACCATTTCAAAAATAACATGCACAAAACTAAAAGCATTTAAAAACAATATATAAACATTAATGCACAGTTTTGGGTATATAGCAAAAATAATCAATTTAGTACCTGTCGACAGAGTTTTCAATAAGTGGATTTTAATTGATGCTCTATAATTCCAAATAGACTGATGTCCTTTATCTCCAATTCAGGTTGTATGTGGTTCGTATTTAAAGTTCATATATGATTTGTAACTTTATAGGACATAACACAGAATGAGTTATAAAACAAGGTTTTAGTGCCTGATTTTGTACAAATATCGTGAAATGCGTCACCTGTACGAAGAGTGAAGTTCTGGTTGGAAGAATTGACGATGATTCCCGCATCCTCCTTGGTTATATCTCCTGTTTTCACCTGGAAGGTGACCGGTCCAATCGTCATCTCATAAACCCCAATAAATGGGTTTATGACAGTCCCACAGGTGACTGCAAGAGACGGCACGATGTCACTGAATAACATTATGTCACACTGCCGTCTATGCCCAAACCTGCGTCCATTAAAACGCCATCATCCAATATGTCCAATGAACAAAGGTCCCCCAATATATATGAGGGGCCCCAGTCCTGTAATCCGGCCAGGAGTGGGGGGTCACAGAGGGTTATGGGCCCTGATGGATATCTGGTTATACATGTTCCGGAGATTGACCTACCTGTGCCAGCCACAGACGCTGGACCATCTCTGGGCGCACTGGTTACGCTGCTACTCAGGTGACTGGAAAATGCCTGGTGACAAATGACAGACAGTAAACACTGGAGAGAAGCGGCCATGCCTGGCACGTGGCAGACGCCGATCCTCTCTCTGCCCCTCACCCTCCTCGCCATCACTTTCCCTGCCCACAGGACTCACCCATGTCTGCCCTCTAGATTGTAAGCCCTTTGTCACTGGTCTGATTCCCGCTCCTGTGGGTGGCTACATTAATCACGCTGGGCGTTGGCACGGGTGGCGCGGGGCAAAGGATAACGCTCTTCTCACCTTTATTGTGTCTCTATCACTCGGGTGAAGAATGAAATGAATTTCTTGCAGGGTTCGTTTTCTGTCTCTACGGCTGAACCGGAAAACCTCGTCAAACATGGCGGCCGCCGCCAGGTCCTTGGGGTACTGCAGCTGGCCAGTTCCAATGGCTGGAAAAGATATTGAGCTCCAGCCGTGCTGCTCTGTCCGTGTCAGACATTGTGCAATGATGCTCCGGAATACCTGGAATACAACGGGGCCAGAATGAGGCTCTGCCGGGGCCCCGGGCCACTGGGTCCTGGGTTTGGGCAGTGACGCTGGCAGACATTACTACGTGGGCATTATACCTTCTCGGCGTTCCCTTGTCCTTTGTCCCACTGCGGCGTCACCACGTGAAAGACCTTCTTACAGCCGAGGTTACAGCCGTCAGTCTCATACATGGCCCCCGGGGCCGCCTGCGCCCCCCCGCCCTCCGCATCCAGCAAATGCTGCAGCTGAGAGCCGGCCCGCTTATACAGAGCAGCGCAAGCCCGGCCGTGCGCCAGTCTCAGGTCGTCTCCGACGCTGTTCACAATGACGTCCGTCTGCGAAGGAGAGAAACGGAGATGGCGCTAAATGAATGCTATACACAGCGACATAAATCCAAAACTAAGAAGTTGCACAGGTAATGAAATAAATTTAATATATCCTGATATATAACTCATATATTACAGGGG
>WWET01010111.1:0-10155 GCA_011038615.1 Limnodynastes dumerilii
AACATCAGCTCCCTAACAAAACAAACAGCTAGAGAAAAGCCCCTTTCTGCACTGAGTTCTGCCTTCCCAATCATATTCTAATGTAATCAATGTAATACGGCTTCCTGAAAAAGAAGTAGAAAAAAACGGCCACATTTTTCAGTTTTTTCATTTTTAATTATTTCACTATAAATTTTGGCTTGCAGCACCAGCAGACAATTCTCCACAGACTGGTGAAAATTTCATCTTAATGCATAAAATACTTTATGAGCTACATCCCCTCAAACACCATGCCCCCCCTGACAGAAAGTCAATGGCGCAATGCTGTTTATTATAGTCAACCTTAATATAAGGGCACGACTGTGCCCTTATACTATACACACACACAGAATGGAGGTTGCTCAAATCAATTTATAAGGTAAATATATATGTCTATATGTGTGTAAAAGATACCCTAAGCAATAGCAGTAAGGACTCTGAAACACCAATAAAATCAACATTAGGAAGAAACACGTTATATGTGTCTTAACTTATCTCCAAATTTACTATTTTGCAATTCTTTTCTGCTTTAATATTTTGCAGGTTTACAATGAACAGATATAGAGCATCAGTGCAGTGAAAAAAAAACTTGTGTAGTCTAAAAAAGTGTTATCAGGTGAAGGATCAGGTTTAGGGTTTATGGGCCTGATCCGGACCTACGCTCATGAAACACTCATGTGCGTAGCGTATTTACGCTGGCGTACCTACGATGCACTCCCCTCGGCACTCCCCTTGGTCGTACATAGTTTAGCCTTCTTACGCCCAGCAAACTCTACCCTAACTTTTCTGATCGTAACCACAGTCGTCCGTAAGCTCATTGCCTAGTTACACTTAGCACGTCCATACTGTACGATTTAAAAGCCTCACCCCGCCCTCGGTGCGTATTTATGGATTTCGTATGGCAGTCACGCCCCCTCCAGCGTTGTTACAAGACTGTTACACTTAAGGCCCATACGCTCAGAAGTTCTGAGCGTAACATCTTCCCTGTGTATGCGCAGTCAGTACAAATGGCCGTTTTTACGCTTACAACCATCATAAAAACGCACCCGAGCGTAGGTCTGGATCATGCCCTATGTCAGTTGCTATACTTATGGTGTTAAGCACCATATAATATGGAAAGTATAAGGTATGTACATATTATAGGTACTTCCCTATTTTATTTCAAGTGGTCTGAATGATAAAAAAAAGTGACATTTACATTCTGTAAGAAGTATAAACATTGAATAAATTCTTATTCCACCCAATAATCTAAATCTATATCCAAATATAAACAAAAGCCTTCCCAGAATTAAACAACCATTAACTATATATTTATAAATACCATCATAGAAAATCCTCACCCCCACATATACTGTAACTAGTAACTGCAAAAAATTAATCATTCATCTTATCAAAAAGTGCTTCAGAATCCTCTCTTCCTGCTGCCTATCACCTAGGGAGGCATGGAGAACATGTGGAGCATAGCAAAGTCTTGGTTCAGTCTCCATTCACAGGATAATTAATAATATATTATAACAAATACATAGCAACAGCATCCCTGTGTATAGCTTTATTCTAAATATGCCCTTTCAACCTATAAATCATCTAGGGCCTCATTTACTAAGCTGAAAGAGGTGAGCGTTTTGAAAGAGGTAAGTGTTTGCCCATAGCAACCAATCACATTCTAGCTGACATTCTCTAGAATGCAATAGTTAAATAAGATCTAGAATCTGATTGGTTGCTATGGGCAAATTCTCACCTCTTTCAGCTTAGTAAATGAGGCCCCCAAGGACCTAATTCACAGTTAAGAGTAAAATTGTAAACTTACTTAAACATACGCATGTGAAAATTGCGTGATATAGATTCAGAGAAAATAAAGAACCCAGTTAAGCACTCCACCTGGGTCGGGAGTGCTACGTACGGTCTTGCTGCTTATATATGGGTAGGTGGAGACTTAAATTAGTTGTGAATTGCCCATACATTTAGGCGCTTAAAATTGTTCATAATTCAAAGATACGTAACTAACCGCACTGAATATCATTTTTAAAAGTTTTTGTTTGTTTGTTTGTTTGTTTAAAAACAGCATGTACTCTCATTAGCATATGTAAACAAAAGTAAACTTAAAAATAGAACTTTTAATAGAAATAATCTTGATATACATAACTAAACACATAAACGCCTACTACATGAAGTTAGAAATACAATGCTCCACTACTTATAGAGAGTGTCATAAACATTTTAAAAATGCAATTTTAAAAAAGAAAAACAACACAAACAACCAATAAAGTTAAATAAGTAAATGTTATGGTGTTTTGTCACAAAACTTAAAGGGAAACAAAATGAATCAAAAACTAAAACCAAATCATGACACCTTTACAAGCTTAAAGTCTTGCACAAAATGTAAATTCAACATATGATTTTAAAAACTGGCTTTTATTTGTTTAATTTAAACTTCCATTTCATTTGATATCTAAACTTCTGTGCACATTCCTGTGTTCATTCCTATGTCTGTATTAAGTAGTGGGTTCTAGTAGTGGTTGTGTAGTGATCACTACACTACTCTATCAACCGAATCTTCAATTAATTACATAAATAACATATTTGATAATACAATGACATTTAATAAAGTTATCAGTTTGTCCTTAGCTGGCATTGCTTGTTGTACTAGTTCTTATCTACTTAGCTATTCTGAATGGAAACAAAACTCTGTTATGCTCCATTAACAAAATGAAATGACCACAAAGGTAATATGTCTCCCCTAAGTAATAAATCCTTGTAAATTTGTCTCAATTCTACATCATTTTTGAAACTCATGTGTGTGCACCTATTAATATAATAAGTATCCCTAAAGCAGTTATGAATATCGCAGAGGAATTCATTTTTAGCTTATGCAATTCTAGCTTAATCTAATGTTTTTTCTTTTAGAATATTTTGTACAGCATTAAATGGATGGAATGGGCAGCAGTTTTCAGCTACTGAATAGGATAAATAAAAACATTTAAAGGGTTCTTTAAATTTCTTTGATTAATTTTGGTGATAAAGGAAACATGTTTTGAGCAGGGTTGCCGATTATTGAAAGTTTCTCTCCGGGAGAATCGGGGGGGAAGCCATAGATGAATGCAAGGAGTGAGTTCTTAATGACACGATTTATGCAAATCGTGTCATTAAGCCCTACCCCCTGTCAATCACTTGTGTGATCTCTGGTGTTAAAGTGGATGGACGGGGCTTTATGACATCATCAAGTCCCGCCCATCCCTAGTAACGCTAGGGATTACACTTGGGATTGTTAGGGGGTCTGGGTTTGCGGGAGATTTGCAGGATCTCCCGGGATACCGAGATAACGACCCAAATTTTGAGAGTCTTTCAGATATTCTGGGAGAGTCAGCAACCCTGGTTTTGAGACCTTTTTGTTGTGATTTTTGGAATTGTAATAATAAAATAAGTAATACATTTTTTGCATTTAAACTTGGCACTCGGAGGGAATTTGGGATACTTTTATATAAGTACCTTTTTTTTATATAGTAAAAGTTATCCATGTGCTAAACAGCTCTAAAATCACCAATGGGCACGGTGTAAAAAAAAATACTTAAAGCAATCAATATGTTTGAGTTAAATTTGAAAATTGTTCAAAATGACTAATAAATCTTATTCTGATTAACCAGTAAAATCAGCATAAACAAAAAAATTATGTATTATGGTATTATGTACCAAAACATGTTATGCAGGTGCTAGAAACGTATGGGAAAATCTACTCAGATACAAAAAATTAATTAGCAACTAACCATGTCATTCTATCTTTAAAATAAAAGTCAGAGAATTGGCCAAACCTCTTGGTACACCACGCAACAACCCTCCCTGGTGTCCGCCACGTCTGTCCGGCATCTACAGGCTTGGAGCTTGCACTTCTGCGCTCCCTGGAGCGGGAGGCCTTGCTGCGCGGTGGCCCGCACCAGGCCTCAGGCCTACCACCTCCTCTCACCCCAGAGGAGGGCTCCGGGTATCTCAGGGGACACTTGCCAGTCCGGACCTCGGACCTCCCGTTACATCTCGGACCTCCCGTCGACTAGGGCTGATCCCCAGCGAAGTCCTGCGGCAACAGAACCACCGGTGACGAAGATTTACCTGAAGTCACCGCTACAGGCTCAGCGCAACTCTGGAAAGCAGAGTCACCCCCTTTGGTCCCTCAGCCGCGGTGAGCTGGAGCGGGGGGATCCCCTCTCCTCCTTTCTTCTATTTGCGGGCTGAGGATAAGGGAAGCAGGCGGGAAACCAGGCGCCATTTTACCTTGCAGTGCCGACATTTCCTTAACGGAGTCCTCAATAGCTCTACCCCTACCCTCTTACTTATACTTCACCTATTAGGTCAGGGTGGAACCTGAAAATTGCCTACATTCTCCCCATATCTTGAACCCCCTTCCTGCAGTGTGGGGCCCTGATACAGTTTGTAAGCAAAACACCTCCCTCTGTCACAACCCATGCTTCCATAGAGGTATACAGTTACCACAAAAGCAGGTAACTGTGACATCCCACCAGAGGGCAGCAGGCTTACTCCCAACCAACCTAATGTGAAGACACCAATAGGCTGCAGTGTTGCGGACGCTACAGAAATCTCTATATTTCCTGTATCATAGGGAGAGCAATTACCTTCCTTACCATACTCTGGGCTACTGCCGTTCCTCAGCCTTTATATTTCTTCACTGCTTCATTTCTGCGCACCCAGACTGTCTAAACCCTTTCTCATAAATCCATGAGTGCACTCTAGCATGGCTTAACCCTCCCTCTAAGGGGGATGAAGTACCCAGGAATCTGCACCTCTTAGACTGCTCCTAAACAGAGACTGACCCTCAACTGTACAATTTCCTCTCTCATTACGGCCTACATGGGAAAGCGCGGTGCCATTAAAAAAACTCCAGCTGAAATGCATCATACCTCTTCACAAGCTGCCATCCTCCAATTTCTTTCTCATACGTCGCCTCAGCTTGAGAATACGATCTCCTCTTCACATACCCCAGAGACCCCCGCCATGGCAGCATCTCCCTCTCACGGGAATCTCCCCTGCTCTCCAGGTGATGTGGGAGAGATCCTCTGTCGCCTTGACAAACTAGATGCATTTCCAACAAAACAAGATATACAAGACCTGGAGACACGTCTCATGGATACCCTCCATAGCCAGACGAGACAACTCAGGAAGAACAAGCTGACGCTATTATACATCTTCAACATACTATGGAGGAGCAGGCGGATGCCATTAAGCAACTTCAGAGGCATATGGAGGACTTGGATAATAGAGGGAGACGCAACAACTTGAGAATACGTGGCCTCCCTGAAGAAATCCAAGGCCTAGAAGACACTCTCACCAGATTATTCAACACAGTCTTATCTGCATCCTCGGACAATGTAATCTTATTTGACCGCGCCCACCCCAGAGATGTTATCTGCTGGTTGCATTACTTTAAGGTCAAGGAGGAGATTTTAAAAAAGCAAGAAGATACAAAGACCTTGAATTCGATGGCCATCCCATCCAAATTTTCCAAGACCTCTCCTGGAGTACCTTGCAACCCCAAACACAAAGGGGCCCCCACAAAGTGCAGTGAAAAAGGATGGATGATTGACATCCTAATCTTAAGCACAGTGTATTGCAGACGCTGTCATATTCCGGCAGCTGCGAAAGTGTCAATCACTGACCTCCATCCTCTTCACTGTGGCCGGGGAACAAGGGGGCAGAGCCTTCACGTAGTGCTCCTGCACCATGTCTGTACAGAGCTGGCTGTGCTATGCACAGTTGCTGCTCTGTTCATAAGACACCAGTGTGACCTAAGGTCATGTGAGCGTCACGCATAATTCTTCAGAGCATGCACCGCAGAGGACAGAGCTGGAGGAGAGGCAGCAGAGGTAAGTTTATTATAAAAATTCTTAAAGAAAGTGGTTAAGCCTGGAATGGGGATTTTAACATAGATGTGTACAACAGCTGGGTGTACACAAATGGGGCAATAGTGTTACTTGGACATAAAAGAAGGAGCAATAAGGCTGAATGGACACAGAAGGAAGGGGCACATACACTTGCTGGACAAACAGAAGAAAAGGACCAATAAGGCTGACTGGATACAAATAAAGAGGGAGCAATAAGGCTAGCTGCACACAGAAGGAGGGGCAATAAGGCTGACTTGATAGACATAAAAAGGCAATAAGGCTGGCAGGACACAGAAGGAGGGGGCAATAAGGCTTGTTGGACAAACAGAAGAAGTGACAAAAAAGGCTGACTAGACACAATTAAAGAGGGGGGAGCAATAAGGATGGTTGGATAGAGAAGGACGAGGCATTAAGGCGGAATGGACACAGAAGGAGGGGGTCAATAGGGATGGATGGACAAACACATAAAGACGTAGCAATAATACTGGCTGGACACAAAAAGTGGTTGGACACAGAAGGAAAAGGGCAATAAGGCTGGTTGGATACACAGAAGGAGGGTGTATAAAGCTGATTGGACACAGCAGGAGGTGTTATAAATCTGGTTGGTCAAACAAGGGGAAACATTAAGGCTTACTGGACACAGAAGGAGAGAGCAATAAGACTGATTGGACACACAGAAAGAGGCAAGTAGGCTGGATGGACACAGAAAGAGGGAAATAAGGCTGGTTGAACAAACAGGAAGGAGCAATAAGGCTGACTGGACACAAATAATGAGGGATACAATAAGGCTGGCTGGGCACAGAGAAAAAGGGACATTGAGACTGACTGGTCACACAGAAAGAAGGAGAGAGCAATAAGTTTAAATGAACACACATAAAAAGGAGGGGTACATTTTTGCTAGACACACACAAGGAAGAGGCAATAAGGCAGACTGGAAACACAAGCAAGGAGCAGAAAGGCTGACTGTACACACATAAGGAAGGGGTGCAAGGCTTACTGGACACACAAAAGGAGGGGACAGAAAGGCTGGCTGGAAAGACACACACAAGGAGAGGAGAGATTGGATGACTGTAGAAACACACAAGAAGGCAGGAAATAATGACTGCAGAGAAACACATACAAGGAGGGGGAGATTGGATGGCTGTAGAGACACACATGGAGGAGGATATTGGATGGCTGTAGAGAAACACACAGAAGGAGGAGGCATAAAGGTTGAATGGAGGCATATTTAATATGTGTAGATCTCTATGCTTTATTATTTACTTCCTCGTCCACAACTCTGGATGTGGGGGGGGGGGCAGTCCACTGCCATTTATGGGGTGAGTGTGTGGCCTGACCTGTCCTCATGCTCGGACATAGACGTTGATATCTTTTAATAACACTATAATTAAATGTCACTTTGAAAATATTTGTCATTGTTACAAAAGAATATTTCAGGTTAATATTTTATTAAAAGGCGGTATATATGAAAAAAACAAAGATGTTATGTGTTGTTATATAGGCCCTGATTCAGAGATTGAAAATAAGAACTTAAAGTTACACCTGGGCTAAACCATGTTGATTTCAGGGGGAGTCAAGTTAATTTTATTCTGTGCATGCAGGGAGAATGCTTTGCTTTTACTTATTGCACACAGATACCTGATCAGCTTCACTTTTAAACTGCTAATTAGACTTGAGCTGGGAAACATCACCTTTTAACTATAATACTGTTGCAACAAATGAAATTTGACTCCCCTTAAATCAACATGGTTTAGCCCAGGTGTAACTTTAAGTTCTTATTTTCAGCCTCTGAATCAGGCCCATATAGAGAGAGGGGAGAGACAGGGTGTGCATTCTCCTCTCTCTCACGGACATACAGACGCCCGCGCGTACGGAAAATGTCTGGATCCGTTCCAATTATACATTCAATAAGAAGTATAAACAATAAATAAATATTTTGTTTTCTACCCAAAACTTACAACCTTTATTAAATATCAACACACTCACCATTCAAATAAAATAATAACACATTTTAAATTAAACAGTATACCATAAATAAAATTGTTGTCAGTCCCCGGTTAGAAACTGCCGATATCCCTCCGCCGCTGCTATCGCCAAACCGAGGGAAATGTGAGTAGCCTCTCCATGTGGAGTAGGGAGGGTTAGGGTCAGACTGCAAGAGAGGATGGGTTAGTGTCAGGCTGTAGGAGAGGGAGGGTTAGGGTCAGGCTGCAGGGAAGGAACAATTAGGGTCAGGCTGCGGGAGATGGTGGGTTAGGGTCAGGCTGCAAGTAAGAGAGGGTTAGGGTAATGAGAGTGGAGGGTTAGGGTTAGAATTAGGGGAAGGAGTGGGGGACTTTTTTTACTTACATTTCGGAGCACCGAAAGCTCGGTGCTCCGTGGATTAATTGCTATGCCTCATCGAGGCATATGCAATCGAAATCCGAACCAGTTCAAAACTGGCTGGGAGGAAACAGCCCTATCGCAATAGGGCCGGACTAAGCGGGGACCGACACCCAAATTAAATATACCCTGGCCTCACTAATAAAACAGCGGCAAAAAAATCAGTTATCAAAATTGTGATGCAAAGTCCTCTCTGCCTGCTGCCTATCAACTAGGATTCCATATAGGTCGTGTGGGGCTTGAATATATTGAATCATTCTGCATCTATGGGATTATTGATAATGTAACACACTGATTTGCACAAATTCTACCCGTTTACTGTTTTATTGTAAAAGCGGCATTTCAAACCATAAAACATCTGGAACCATATTCAAACTTAAGTAAGTGTACAATTTCTATGCATATTCTTCCGTAGCGATCAACTGTGCATGCTCAGAACCAAAAAATACGCATGGGAAACAGAACGACTGATTCACAGAGATGTTTGTTTGACTTAGGAATAATTCATGCATCAGCAAGGAGTCCCGCATGCGTGGCTAAAGGGGCAAGACTTTTAATGCAAATGAGCTGCACACGGGCTACTAATGTACAATATGGGGGTTCCAACAGAGATACATGATGCACAAGTAGGTTTGCCTTGCAAAAATAAAAATACGGACAGGGAAATTTAAGGTAGCCCTCAACCACTCGTAAGTTGGTGAACCGTGTAATACTAGGTCAGAGTCCATGGTCCCTACTCAGAGGCCACACCTACTGTGTGTTGTTAATCAATGGATGTGTGTGTTTAATTAAAGGCTCACTTATTTAAATGCATTTTGGCAACAAGTTTGAACTTTGTAAAGGTAGGCTTTTCTTCTCTTTTTGTACTACTAATGTTATTTGAGCAAATGTTTGTGACTCTTCTTTTCAACCAGACTTTTTTGTATTTGTGTTTATCTTAATAATGTTTTATTTTATTATTTATGGGTGGTTTTTATTTCAAATGAAACTTGGTTCAGTAGAATATAAAATGCCAGATATACTAAGCTGCGGGTTTGGAAAAGTGGAGATGTTGCCCATAGCAACCAATCAAATTCTAGCTCTCACATTACATACTAGAGAATGTCAGCTAGACTCTGATTGGTTGTTATGTACAACAACTCCACTCTTCCAAACCCACAGCTTAGTAAATCTGGCCCAATGGGTTAATGAGAGAGACACAAAAACAAATGTAGGATAGATAATGATTAGTTTAAATTGTGAAAGTGGAAAAACAAAGGCGTGCTTCTGACACAATTACTCTAATTAATTAAAGCAATCTCTGCACTTAATTATGTTTGTTTGAATCACAACTATTTTGAACGTCCTAAATGGACGAACGATGGACATTAAATCCTAAATATACGCACGACACACTTACATACGTAAATGCACGCACAAGTGTGGGGGGTGGGTGGTTAACTCAAAACTTAGCAATGTCTGAATTGCAACTGCGGATAATATTCTTATATATTTTTATGAATGTACGCAAATTTACGCTTAAGTGTGTATACTGTCCCTAAGCTCTACTCACCTAAATATCTGATCCCCTATCACATATAAAAAACAAATACAAGATGTAACCTTAGCTCGTAAAAACAACTCACCCAAGAAGTGACTTATATAAATAAAAAAACAAACCAAACACTAGATCACCCCTCCCCCACCATTAACCTCTAAATCTGTCTGTAAATTGTGTTTTTCATAAAACACAAACATTAGATAAAAATCCACTATCCTTTACACCAGGGCCGGATTAAGGTCTGTGGGAGCCCCTGGGCAACTGAATCGTGGGGGGGCCCCTGCTTCACATTAACACAGCAAATGTATGTAGGAATATACACGTGCA
>WWET01010111.1:11807-21953 GCA_011038615.1 Limnodynastes dumerilii
ACAGGAAAACGGCACTCCACAATCAAAATATGGCAAACTTGCTGAGGTGCAGTCAAGAAACAAAAATAGAAATCCTGATGCAGCTGGAAGACGCAACGTGCTCACGTGCCTCTGACAGCTTCTAGTCTGGGTCCCAGCGCTGGAAAATAAACAGAAAAAAGCGTAAAAAATATTACTTCACAAAAAACAACTAATAAACAAAGAGACATACATAAAACATACATAAGTGGAGCACCAAAGAATACTAGATCTACAACATGTTCCAAAAGAATAAAACAGTGAGTTAGATCTACAAGCCCCAAGCATATACAGATCTAAGTAAAGATCAAAACACTATATTATCCTAAAGAAAAATATTGATGCAAAAATAAACATTCCTAAACATCAACTAACTGGCTATAGATTCAATCTAGTTGTTTATAACCTGTATTCTATGGCAAAAGAACAAAAGAGCAACCACACCAATAATGGGCCAGATCCAAAACAATGCTTGTGAGCGAATTTACGCATGGCGGAGATGTAAAATCGTGTTTTGGTAAGTACTGCACATGCGCACCATAGAAAATATGCTCCGTAACATAGCATAATTGTGAACATATGGGCTATTCACGTATGTGTCACGATATTCCTTACGTGTGGGCGTGCCAATTTTATGTGAGTCTAAAATACGTCTGAAATACGCTATGTAGGCGGGGGTTTTTATTTAAAGTGTACAGTATGGGCGTGCTTAGTTGCGTAAATATGTGTTGCTTATACGTATGTGAGCGGATGACATCAGTTACGTGGGCAAAAGTTAAGGTAGGGTTTGGAAAGCATATCACGGACAAAATACATACATGCAAGGGGCGTGCCAAGGGGAGTGTATAGAAGGTATGCACGCGTAAATACGCTACGCGAGTAAACGTATTGCAAGTGAAGTTCTGGATCTACCCCAATGACTGTAAAATAGAACTAGACAGGGGTTATTAGAGAAAGCAGCCCAGTGGTAAGGTCTCATTGAGCTCAAGGGGATGGATTGTTTGCAGAGTATATATCCATTTGGATTCACAACGAAGCAGAGCCTTGTCCCAGTCACCACCTGACGGTGATATGGGGATACTGTCAATAATTTTACAACGCAAGTCTGATAGTGGTTTTTTTTTTTAATTTCAGAAAATGTTGAGCCACTGGTTTTTCTGCCGTGCCCGAAGCCAATGCCTGACATATTACGGAACGATGTAAGTTCATTCTCTCGCGGAATGTCCGTCTGGTCTTACCTATATATGCTAGGCCGCAGGGACACTTTAACATATACACCACAAAGCATGAGGTACAGAGTTGAACATGACGAAACAAAAACTTCTTGCTTGTCCGTGGATGAGAAAAATATTTGCTAGGATCAAGATGTCTACATGTAGCGCTGTCTGGGCACCTATAACAACCAGGTGTTCTAGTCAGAAAAGTAGTACACAAAGATTTGAGTGTGGACACTTCCGATTTGACCAACATGTCTCTGATGTTACGGCCATGCCATGTCTGTACAATCGGCCACAGTGCTCTTAAGGCCTAGTTGGCAAAGGGCGAAATGCGTGAAAACAGAGTGACCCAAGGGAGCCGTGACTCAGGAATGATTGGTTTTTTTAGAAGAGAGAAGATGTCCTCTAGGTATTGTCAGAGCATTTTCCTTGGCTTTTGTCAGTAAAGTTTTAGGGTAAACCCTTTTCAAAAACTTGTCCATCATCTTCTGCAATTGTGAGTCTCTGGTATACACATCACTATTAATGCGGCAAACTCGTAAAAACTGTGTATGGTAAACCCTTTTTCATAGCCGGAGGGTGATGGCTGGTGGAAAGCAATAGTGTATTGCGATCAGACTCTTTTTAAAAAATACAAGTTGACAGCTTACCATCCTTGACGGATATGGACACGTCCAGATAATTCATGGTATGATAAATGTGGCAATACGTAAATTTAATCCATGGGTTACTTTGATTGATCTGACTCATGAAAGCGATGAACTCAGCTTCAGTACCATACCAAAAGACCAAGATGCTGTCTCCTGCTCTCTTGGATGCTCCAGGTGTGGGTATCTTTTCTTTCATTGTTGTGGGTATTTAAATATTAGTTAAATGTTAGCTTTTAGTCTGTGAATTTGCCCTGAAGAAAGAGGTTCTCCCTCTGAAATGTCGGTGTTCTCTAAATAAATTGTGATGTACTTTTTTCAACAGTACTGCCTGATGAGTGCCTGACTTCCAGTGAATTATATATATATATATATACAGTCGTGCCCTTATATTAAGGTTGACTATAATAAACAGCCTTCCGCCATTGACTTTCGGTCACAGGGGGTCATAAAATTTAAGGGGCTATAGCTCAGAAAGTATTTTACGCATTAACATGAAATTTTCACCGGTCCATGCAGAATCGTCTCCTGGTACTGCATGTCAAAATTTATAGTGAAATAATTAAAAATTACAAAATTGGAAGAGGTTAATATGGAATATGTTGCAGTTTTACTTCCTTTTTTTAGAAAGCCACATTACATTAACATTTGATTGGGAAGGCATAACTCAGTGTAGAAGGGGTCACTAGCTGTTTTTTTTGTTAGAGAGCTAATGTGCCAAGGGAGTGCCTTTGGGGGGTCAGGTTTTAGAGAAAATGATAGTTTATTTACAATTTAGGAAAATGTGCATATTATAGAGATACGAAATGTCAGATTTCATAACGTTGCACATGTCAAGTAAGAGCCCTCTGCTGGGTGCGCTGACACTGCCTTCACACTGCCTTCACATAAGAGGAGAAACATGGCCGACTTCTCTCGCACACAGATTTTACTGGAAGAGAAGTCAGCCATATTACCTCCTCCTGGTGGGCTGAGAGACGTTTTGGGGTTGAGAGGCCCACTATAAAAATTATAAGGTTTGACATGGCTTTATCAAAACTTTTTTAAGACCCAAAGGCTGTGTGAAAATCTCCCGCCCCAGTGACGTCATAATTTATTCACTGCACTGAGGGAGGAGGGGGTGGGAGATTTGAATGTGCAGCATGAGAAGAAGAAACTTTTTTCATGTGTCCACAGGCTGCAGCACTCCTATATCTGCTCCAATAGATATCTTATAATTAAACTAGCAATCGTGTCTTATATATAAAATTCTCAGGTAGTGTAATACTGAAACAATGCGTCCTGTAAGCTGTGGTTTCATGTAACAGCGCTGTTATGTTCCGATATGTCTCCTGATCTCTTATTGTAAAGTAACACACAGTTTGTTAAGTGAAGCACCGTCAAGCTTTCCTGAATATATTTAGCATTGGCGCACACAAGGTTAATGCTCATCATGACAAATGAATAAGTCCGGCCAGAGGTCGTGCAAACTAGACTGGAGCCGGCTGAGCCTACTAAGAATCCTCTGACATACTTCCTGGGTGAGGGTCAGCAGCAATCACTCACATCCCTGCACAGAGCTGTCAGCTGTCTCGCCGGCAGAGCAAAGTGAAACCTCCACCCCCGTCTTCTAAAGAGTGCTTCATTCAGCGTCATGCTGATTGATGCGATGCGAGCGCTCCAGGAATGAAGCAGTCTCTGTACCAGAAGGGGTGGAGGATTCCTTACTGCTGAGATAGAGGAGGACGAGAGCCCCGCGGAGGAGAGGAAGAGCCAGCAGCCAGAAGCAGGTAAAAAGTGTGATAAAGAAGGCAAACATGAAGTGATAAGGAGGGGGCAGAATGAAAGACTGGATGGATACAAAGAGGGGGCAGAAATACTGGATAGAAACAAAGACGGGCAGAAAGGTGGCTGAACACATATGAAGGAGGGGCAGAAAAACTGGATGGACACACAAGGAGGGGGCAGAATGAAAGGATGGATACAAGGAGAGGACAGAAATACTGGATGGATACAAGGAGGGTGCAAAACAAAATAATGGAGGAATACAAAGAGAGGGCAGAATGGAGGAATAAAAGGAGGGGACAGAAAGACTGGATGGACACACAAGGAGGGGGCAAAAAAACTGGATTTATACAAAGAGGGGGCAGAATGATAAAATGGATGGACACAAAGAGGGTCCAGAAAGGTGACTGAACATGTGGAGGGAGCAGAAAGAATGGATGGACACAAGGAAGGGTCAAAAAAGTGGCTGAACACATAGAGGGGCAGAAAGACTGAATGGATACAAGGAGGGTATAGAAAGACTGGATGAACACACAAGCAGAGGGAATGGATACTTTATATAAAAAGCTATGAAATTCCGTAGACAAAAAACCTTGCGGTTTAACATGTCCGATTAAGATTTCCTGCATTGTTACAAAATCTGAGAGACCTATAAAACTTTACACTCAAACTCCAAAAAGCAATAAAATTACAACATTAAGGCTGGAGTCTTAATGGACGTGTTCCTTAAGCTATACATACATGATATACCATCACATCCTGTCGTTCGCTGCAGATTCAGCAAAATCATGGAGTGAGATTGCTGTCACTCACAAAATGGTGGAACTGCTAAATCACAAATGTGTGTAAACATGTTATGCAACTGAAAGTTTGAGCGGTTATGTAGCATAAAAGAGAGTTACCACAACAACAGGCATTGGGATCATTTGATAATTGCAGAAAAAGAAAGTAGCTCAATTTCAGAATGTATTATTTTACTGATAAATAGATTTAAGTATCCTTTAAAAGATGTATTAGTTGTAATATAAAAAGGTATGTTCAACTGTTCAACTAGTTCAGTTGAGTGATCAGATAAATAAATACACATAGACATATTGCAGATGATTTAAATAATCACAGAGAAAAAATAAACACACTGTTAAATAGTAAAGGATCTTTTAGGCCTTTTTGCAAAAAGAAACCGGGATGTGTAGGTTTACCTTTACAGATGCTGTTACATATGTTGCTATTTATAAAACAGGACTGAGTGGGAATCATATTGGGCTATCTTTTTGAATGTAGTTACTCAAACCTTTAGTTGCATAGACAGAATGGGCCTGATCCAGAACAACGCTTCAAAGCGAATTTACGTGTGGCGGAGACATAAAATCACTGTTTTGAACGCACTGCGCATGCGCACCATAGAAAATACGCACATCAACGTAGCGTAATTGTGAACGTATGGGCCATTCACGTATGTGTCACGTAAATACTTACGTGTGGGCGTGCCAAATATACGTTACTCCAAAATACATCTGAAATACGTGCAGAAGGCGTGGGGTGGTATGTAAAGTGTACAGTATGGGCATGCTTAGCTGCGTAAATTCGTTCAGCCCATACGTACGTGTGCGTATGACAGCGGTTACGTTTGAAAAAGTTAAGGTAGGGTTTGAAAAGCGTATCTTGACAAAATACGTCCGTGCAAGGGGTGTGCCGAGGGGAGTGTAGCGAATTTACGCGCACGAAAATACGCTCCGTGAATAAACGTAGTTCTGGATCTACCCCAATGTGTGTATTCAGGGATGGAACTTTGCATTTCTTGGCCCCATACTAAAGTACAGCAACTCAATGCCCCTACTCTCCTCTGAAAAAACAAACAAACAGAGCAGGGCCTTTTCTGCACAAATAGAATTGGGCAAATTATTACCACTGTGGGTGCAGAGGGGGCCGCTGCCTCAAAGCTTCCCACCCTGTGTCTCTTTACAATCAAACCCACAAATCTGTAAATTAGCAGCTCCACCATTTTGTGAGTGACAGCAATCTCACTCCATGATAGTGCTGAATCTGCAGCGAACGACAGGATGTGATGGTATATAAAGTAATATATATTGCAGGTACTCAAAGCAAGGGAAATTTTCACGAAAAACAAAACATGGCCTGGCACTCTAGCCATTACTCAGTTACTAATCATCTCCTATTTTTAAAATAAAAGTCAGAGAATTAGTTACAGATATCTGCAGATATGTGATAAGCCATCCACCACTTCCAAGGATTCTCTGCTGGATGGTCCTAACTCTAATCTTTTATCTAAACCCAACTTTGGGTCACATATCCATATCTTTCTAAACCAAGAGCTCACCTCACATGGAGATTCCCAGGTCTCCAAAACTGACACTCTGAGACCGCACCCCCTCTCAGCTGCAATCTCAGACGGGCTCTAAAACACACATCCAAAATGGAGGTTGCTTCAAATCAGTTTATAAAGTAATATATATATTGCAGGTGCTTAAGACAATGGGAATTTGCACAAAAAACAAAACATGGCCTGGTACTCTAGCCATTACCCAGTGACTAACCATGAACTTCTATTTTTAAAATAAAAGTCAGAGAAATAGTTACAAATATCTGCAGATACATGATAAGTCACCCGCCACTTACAAGGCTTCTCTGTTAGGTGCTCCTAACTCTAAAAATTTGAGTCCCAACTTTGGGTCATATATAACAGATCATGTATCTTTTTAAATTGAGAGCTCACTCCCGGCAGAGGTCCCCAAGTCTCTAAAACAGCTACTCTGAGACAGCACCCCCTTTCAGCTACTATCCCAGACATGCTTTAAAACACACTTCCAAGAAGGAGGTTGCTCAAATCAATCTATAAGGCTATTATACAGCAGGTATAATAATAACTAATTTGTAACTAATTCTCTGACTTTTATTTTAAAGATAGAAGATTATAGTTGCTGGGTAATGAGGGCACTCTCTGTGTAAGCAGAATAAAATAAAAGTTCAACAGGCTCTGGTGCCAGATCAGTGAACTAAATGTCCACACCATATACACTCCCAAAGACCGGCACAGCAGATAAACAACCAGACAAAAACGGGTATGAGTTCCGACGTTTAGGTTATTTAATTCAACCTTTCCTCAGGGAACATAATATACATAGTGCATAAACAAGAACTATTTATAACTTACCCCAAACCATTAGAGCCCCTCCGTGACAGGTTGAGACCGACAGTGTCTGCAGCACGCGACGCACCAAGCGGTGACGCTGAGATGTGATGCCACAGAGCCGCGACTGGGTTGCTATGTCAACCTGTAAATGAAAAAGAGCAATCACCCAGTGAATATTTAAAAACAACATGTTGCACGCATCAATAATACAATTTAATACAGTTTAATAACACAGCCTCAACCAGAGAAGCTTAAATATGACAAAAAGAGACAGAGTCACGGATGTCATCATGTAGTAATAAACTGTAAGCAACACAGAACTCCCAGGCAAAGAACAATGATGCCCCACCTAATTGTATGCATAGAACCCAAGTGAACAGCCATAAGTGAAACCTAGGTCCTCATAAGGCTGCCTATGGCCAATATAGGCACCAACTATACTATTATAAGGGGTATGTAAAAAAACGCCTTGAAACTGGTGGAGAATATAAATAATAATGCACAATAGAGCAGCTCCTGGAAAGAAAATGATCATTACCTCAAAATAGGTGATAAACAGGTTATAATACAGTGAAAAGCAAAAAATTCAGAAGCAGAGTACAGTGTGCAATCAGGAAACAATGATGAATCGAATAGTCATGGAAAACAGGAGAAAAAATATCCATCCTAAACAATAACCCAAAAAGTCCCACACAATGCCTGATGCCGATATCTACAAAATTCAAGCAAGGTTAAGCATTTAATTGAGGCCTGCAGGAGCCACGGTATTAAGACGGTGGATCCATTCGGCCTCTTATGAAGAAGCATCAAGTCTCTGTCACCCCCTCTATGAGGAGGGGGCAAGTGGTCAATAATTATGTATCTTAATTGACCCAGGCTATGTTTAAAGAGCGCAAAGTGACGAGCCACCGGCTGATCTGAATCCTTGCCCCCCAGTGCTGCACGTATGCCTGATTGATGGAGGGCAATGCTCTCTTTAAATTATCTGGACCCAGTTTGGACCCAAGGTACCACTTGCCTCTTGTCCTTTACTCTAGGTTGTAAAGTGGAAGATCGCGGGATCTTTCTGACCCGTTCCTTAGTAGAAAGGAGGTCCGGAATGGAATACCCCTTCTGTGCAAACTGGTCTATGATGTGGTCCATTTGCTCATCCCATTTGGAAGTGTTACTATTGATCCTGTGTGCCCGAAGCATCTGTGAAAAGGGTAAACCCTTCTTCAGGGCTGGCGGATGATGTGAAGTAAAATACAGTAAGTTATTTCTGTCCGTAGGTTTATGGTAGATTTTGGTAGTTACTGCTCCCTCTTCCAGGCGAATGCACACATCAAGAAAATGTATCTCTTTAAGTTGTATATCAAAAGTGAATTTGATGGGTTCAGGAGCGGAGTTTAGTTCCTGGATAAATGTGTCCAACGTCCACGCCATATGATAAACAAGTCATCAATAAAGCGTGTATAAAAAACACAATGGTTGATGAAACGAGGGTCTTCAGATAAATGATCAAACTCATATTTGGCCATAAACAAGTTTGTGAATGACGGTGCCACGTTTGACTCCATCGCACAACCAGACTTCTGGACATAATGCTGACCATTAAAGAGAAAATAGTTACGAGTGAGTGTAAGCTCAAGTAACTGTAGGACAAGCTCACTAGGTGGTCCCATGAAGTCTTCAAACCATGTGATGGGGAATTTAATGGCCTCCAGGTATAGACGTGTATAAACTAACCACTTCTACGGTCGCCATAATGCAACCTGGTGGTATGTCACCCAAGGCATCAATTTTATTTAATAAATCAGTAGTGTCTTTTAGGTAAGACTTTCCAGCCTGCACAATCGGTTGCAAAAGGAAGTCGAGCCAAATGGCCACATGATGATATAGTGACCCCCTGGCCGAAATAATTGGCCTGCCAGGTGGGCAGGTACTGTGTTTATGGATCATTGGGCTTCACGGGAAATGGAATTTTCAAATAATCTGCCATGGAGCGAGTGATATACCCCTGGATTACTGCATTTTCAATGATTGCATCCAATTCTGTTTTGTATGCTTGTATTGGGTCCCCTCGTAGTTTAGTGTAAATGTTGGGGTCCACTAGTTGGCGACTGAGTTCCTCAACGTAATTTTCTAGGTCTTGTATAACCAATGCGCCCCCCTTATCGGTGGGGCATATGACAATTGTAGTATCATCACGTAGGTTTTTTAAAGCTGTCCGCTCTAAGGATGTGAAATTGTGAAAAATGGATCTGTTGTGGGAATCGTTCACAGATTGCTCCACCAATCTGGAAAAAGTTTTAATGGAAGTACTCTGTGTAGGAGTGTCAAACTTAGATTTAGGCTTAAACTGAGTGGTCTGCATAATGCTTGGCTGCTGATTTTTGAAAAAATCTTTCAACTTAAGGGATTGTTGTAAACGCATAGTGTCCACCTTCCACTGAAAACTATTATGAGGTACAGTGACAGTCCTTTGTTTAAAACCGATATTTCGGCTGGAGAGAGTTCTCTACGTTCTCTCTACGTGAGAGAGTGAAAATTACAGTGGTCGCCTGCGTCTTCTTCTTGTGCCTCCTCTGGCCTCCCCTGCGTGGCTTGCACCCAGGCCTCTTTGAGAACTGGTACTGACCTCTAAAGGGGGCTTCTGGAAAGAGCTGGTGCTTGGATCACTAAAATGACTGTCACTTTTACTACCGGAACTTTCCGTATTTGCAATATCTGTATCAGATTCCATCAGATTGGTCCTTCAGTCGTTGTCGTCTATTTTTTGAGCGAGGTTTAGATGAATCATCGGTCCCTGTTAGCCAAGGGTAAACTCTGCACTCATTGTAATCAGAGATAACTACCTCCATTTTTTAATTTTATCAATTCGCTTCTATATGCATCAGATTGGTCCTTCAGTCTTTGAAGCCAATTAGTCTCGTCTCTTTTAAGGGTTGCTTTGTGTGCCTCCTCATACTGAGTAAGTTTTGTTCTTGCCTTTTGGAGTTCTGTCTTAGCTTCATCAATGACCAGAAGGATCAGGTCAAAAGAACATTTATTTAATATAGAGATCCACTTCCTGCAGAACTCCGGGTTGGTGCACCCAATAGTGGGGATATTGTTCACCCTGAAACCATGAGGGATTTCCCGAAAATAATCAGAAAGTGTTAATCCATGATACAAATAGTTGGTTTCTTTTTTCTTTAAGCGCAACCAATCTCTAAATAGTTCTGCATTAGACGGCTCTCCACCACACTGGGTTAATTGCTCTTGAAAGAGTATTAGGTCAGCATCTGTGTCTGAGTAAGACAATGGTGTAGATCCAGAACTACCCCACTTAGTTCGTTTATTCGCGGAGCGTATTTTCGTGCGCGTA
>WWET01010114.1:4336-21949 GCA_011038615.1 Limnodynastes dumerilii
ACGGCGGCCGTAGCTCAGGATCAGGCCCAATGTCCGGTGGTTAGGTCCTCGGTGTTGGCTGATACAAATGGCTCCACAATGACATTTCTGTAGTTAAAAGTCAGATATTTATTGCATGCTGTGTAATATTGCAGGGGATCACACCTTGCTTTATAGATTCAGTGTCATACTAATTATAGAGCGCAGAAAGGGGTCAGGAAAATTTTCTTTTCAAATAACTTGTGTACTTAGGGGAAGTAGAAACCCCTAGCCTGCCACCACTCCGCAGCTCATCCAGCGCTAGTTCCTTTTCTATAATTAATTACACGCTATTTACCCTTGGTGTTTAGGTCTAAAGAGACTCTTTTCCATAGTGGCCAGATACCATATGTACTTCAAGAGATGAAAGAGGATTGGGAATCTTCCAGTGGTGGCCAATTCAGCACCATGCTGAGTTCCACACCCCAGATTTTGAGGCATATGAGGTCTGCAGTTAGTGACAAGGGGCCTGATTAGGAGCCTGATCCAGAGCTACGACGTAACTATGGCGTGCGCTTGCGTAAGATCGGCACTTATGCCGATTTGCGCATGCGCCGGGCATATGTTGCCCGGCGTAATCATTGTTTTTCTGGGCTCCGGATCGTGCATCCGTTACTACAGCGTAGCTATGGAGGAAGGGGCGGGCTGCTCCCTAACTACGCTGTAGTTACGGAAGCTAGGCAGGGGGAGGGATGTAAATTAGGAGGGGAGGGCTGGTTTAGGGCTTTACGTTCATGTGGCCAGCGTAATTACACATTGCTATGCTGGCTGAAGTTAGGGTAGCGTAACAGTGTGTAATTTCGCCGGCCACAGGGGGAGTGTTGGGGGAGCGCATTAGAGCTACGCCGGCCGTAAATACGAACCACGGCACAGCGTAGCTCTAAATCAGGCCCAAGCAGTGCCGGATTAAACCCTGTGGAGGCCCCTAGGTAGGCAAAATCTCTGTGCCCCCCTTGTGCGCAGCCTAGTGGGATAGCATTGAAGTAGTGTGCATGTCGACTGCTAGATGGCGATAACCATGACTACTGCATAATGCCTGTACGTAGGTTGCACTTGTACCAACATTTTTTAAAAAACTGACAGCTGACAGAAGATGAGCTTTTAAGAGACAATCTGTAATGTGACTCCGATGTCTATGGTTTATGGCCAGACCTATTGCCGACAGGGGACTTACGCAAGTCATTTGTGTAAGTCCCCTATTTCAAAACATCTGCACATGAGCGCACCAGATGTTTCGACTGCGTAAGTACTGATGTACATACAAAGTTACCTAAGTCAGTACTACGCAGAAGGGGCTGACCTTTCATTTATGATGGCCGTATCCCCGCCATACAGGCAGGCATAGCCATGTAAAGGAGGGGTCAGGGCGCAGAAGCCCCATTAGTTGTAAGTCCAGATTTACTACTGACAGCGGGGAGTGGCGTGCACCTCTCACTACGGGAGAGTAACCACAGACCAGGATCAGGTCCTTTAAGTTGTTAATGGGTACATTACATTAATACAGTATTTTCTCTATAGAGTCTTTAATGTAAACTTTTTGTTTCTTTGGGGTATATTTACAAAGCTTACAAAGCCAAATTGCCTCAACTCCCGGGAGTTTGGAGGCGATTTGGCCATCACCGTGTTCACCAAAGGCAAAGTCCCGGGACTTTAGCCTTTAGCAAATTCGATTCGCCAAACATCGCGGGACAAAAATCGTCCAGATGTTTGGCATTGAAAAAAATACAGATCATCGGATTCACTAAAGGCGATTTGTCTAAATCGCCTTTAGATCGCCGGCAAATCAAAGAAAAAAAAATCACATGCTCTGTGGGGCGCTTTCAATGAAAGCGCCTCACATATAACCTGAAAAAACACATATCAATCTATTTGACGTGTTTTTCTGTATATAAAAGCAAAGCGCAGCATGCTTGAAAGGCTTAGCCATGCTGTGCTGATAGAACTACAAGGCTCAGCATTGCTTAGCCTTGTAGTAATATCAGCGGCGTCAGCATGGTAAGACTTCTAAACATGCTGCGCTGTGTGTTGTGCATGAAAAAAATTTGTCTGCACAAAACATACAAGTTACAGTTAGACATTAATATAAGTGTGTATGTAAAATAAACATTTTCCCTGACTAATAATGTCCCCTAATGTGTGAACTTACCTTCGGTGGCCACCGTGTCCTATACTAACTGTGTATGAATGTATTGTATGTTGTCTAAAAAGAATAAAAACATTTGACACTCACTGTTTTGCTGTCATCATTCTTGGGACGATTTGCTTGGAGTTCTTTTTCTTCTTGTCATGGAATCTTCTTCAGTTGTTTGAAGATTCTACTCCGGTTGCTAGAAGTGGCATCTCCGGTCCTCTGTTCTGCTCCTTGGCCTCTTCTGTACTTGACCCGACGACAGGCTCCTTCGTCTCCTTCCGTGGTGCTGCTAATGACCATTTAGTCGCTAGAGGGCAGCCTTTTATATTAATGATGACATCAGAAACACTAGAGCCCCTAATGTAACTGACGTCACTATACCCCTTTGAGTTTTTTTCTATCTTTGGAAGCAATTTAAGAAAACTTGATTCAAATAAAATATTATTTTGATCCATTGTCGCGGGGCCCCTGAAAGGCGAGTGGGGCCCATGATCCGGTGCCTGCTCTGCTTATTTGGTAATCCAAGCGATTTACTTTCCTTATTATCATTGGAACCCGATAGTTGATAGTTGACAGAAGTTGGTGGGAGTTTCTATAAAGTGTTTTCATGGAGTACATCCTTGAAAACAATGATTGGGGAAGTTTGGAGAGATCGCATCTTCTTCCTCATCAGAATCTTGAAAAGGATTACATAAAGCATGTGTGTAACACGCCATCATTGCTTCTCAAGCACAGTAGGATAATTCCGGCATAATCAAGATGTTCCATTTGTGCTGATTGCAGCCAAACAAATTAAGTATCTTTACTTCTTAGCATTAGATGAGTCTCCGGAGAGAATGTCAGCAGGCAGCTTATAGAAACAACATTGGTGCAGTGTAAATGATAAATTGGCCTGACATTCTAGGTAGGAAGACAAATGATGTCTATCTGTTAACACTTGTTTTACAGTAATGGCGCATTGCGGTGTGTAAGCTTAATGATGCCATACACATGTTATTTTCAACCACATACAATATTCTTGAATGCTTACTCTGTGAAGTGAATGCTTTAAATGAAAACCTGATGCAGTTGCTATACTGGCAATTGCTATTTTCATAGTCATACAGCTGCCACCAGGGGGCGTAACTACAGGGGGGTGCTACGAGGCCCGGAAATGAGGATGGCCCATGGCAGCCACACCCTCTGTAACTAATCCTGCCAATCCAGACTGGGGCCCGGCTTCCTTGCTATAGGGCCTGAGTCTGTCAGCTTCCGCCCCTGGTTGCCACCATTATGTTGGCTGTGACATGGTGGTTAGTGGTTAAGGTTAGGTATTAGAGTTAGGGGCCCGTATTCAGAGTACCAGACGTATAACATATATGTGTGGTATTTAGTGATTTTTACTACTTGCGCATGCGTAGTCATTTTTTTTTTACGTAATCTACGTATCTTTTTCTTACGTAGATTGCGTAAATGCAGTCTTTCAGACGTAGATTAAGTTAAATAATGACTACGCATGCGCAGTAGTAAAAATCGCTAAACAATTATACGTCCGGTACTCTGAATATGGGCCAGGGTCAGGATTATTGTAATGTCAAACAAAATACGTGGTAGAATTACAATATTCTATAAGACAGGTGTCGAGGTAACGGCTCTCTAATGGAAAAATGTGTGATCAGTGCACATTTTAGTGGTGGCAATTAACTGACAGCATTCACATCATCAGACTGGCATACCACACCCATGGAAACTAATGCTTAAATGTAGCCCTTCAACTCCATTAATTCAAAAATGATTTTGTTAATAATATTGGAGCAGATCCAGACTCCCAAATATCACTCTCCGTATGATCCAGTCAGGTTTCCACGCTCCACATGATCAGAACTGTGTCATAATTCATGCTAATAAATATGAATGCATTCTGACCCATTCTGATTTGGGAAGAATGTGGGCATTCCCTCTTAATAATTTTACAATATAGGAATTCCGTCTCTCTCTGTACTCATTCTACACATATAATTTACATCTGTATGCTGTCTTGGTGAAAGGTAGTTGTTAAAAAGCGATGTGGAAGCAAGCCTCCAAAATATAAATGTATAAAATACATTTTCAGCACTTTTGTCATCAATAAAGACCATTTTATTTGTCAATATGGCATGTCATTACCCCCAGCAGAAAACTCTACACGAGTGTGAAAAAATTCCAGGCCTCAATTACTACCTGAGCGTAGCGAAAAATACCACCAGACCATAGTGTGAGTACCAACTGACCATACCACAAACACCACCTGACCATACTTTGAATGTCATCTGCCATAGCACAAGTTCCACCTGACCCAGGTGTGAGTACCACCTGAACCTGGTGTGAGTACTACCTGACCCTGGTGTGAGTACCACCTGACCCTGGTGTGAGTACCACCTGACCCTGGTGTGAGTATCACCTGATCATAGTGGATCGTGTTCATACTTAAGAAGCAGCAGCTGCTTCTTAAGCACGGCCTTTTACAAAATGACCTGCTATGCATGCATAGAAGAAGGAAACGTGCTAATGCTGCCTTGGGGAGTGTTTAGTTAGAAGTGGGAGGGGAGAGGGATTTAGATTAGCCTTCTTAAGAAGGAAACTTAAGAAAAAACTATGTACGGTAAGATAAGATAGCCCTATGTCCATAAGACACCTAAAAACAGGGAGTGGGTTAGTGGCTGGACGAGTTAGTGGCAATTCTGTCCGCACCTAACTCACTCTTATGTGTGAACAAGTCCAGTGTGAGTACCACAAGTACTACTACCACCTAAACACTCTCAACGCTCAATAAAAGCTATTTCCTAATTGGTTGTTACTTTAGTCATTTCTTGATACATTTCCCGCACAGTATATTATGTGAGATCGCACAGGGACACTGGAATTAGGACAGTTCTTAACGACCAATCTGCTCACTGATCCTAATTATCATTTTTGCAACCACCTGTTCATTTGGACTTTTTAAATTGGATGTTCTAATACAAAGAACAACAAAACACACAGTGCTACATGAACACATCTGTGTCATGTTGCAATTACTCCAAATTAAAATTACAGTATACATTTTACAGCGGGCGCCAGATTCCTATGCTATTTATGGAAAACCATGGTGTGGAATTTCTCTTTTACAACATTATATTATTTCACAAGAATTGTCATCTTACATCAGCAATCACCTTGATTTTAGTGAGCTTGTCAGTGTAGTTAGTGCCTGTGTCACTGTTGGTAATTACACATAGATTGTGTGCCAGCAGCCCTCAAAGAATATACTTATTTCAAAATAAATGTGTGCACATACTTTGGACTAATTTAAAAAAATAAAACAACTGTCTTTCATCTGATTTGTTGAAGTAAAACACGAATACCTCACTGCAGAGAAATTAAAACATTTCTATTGAACCTAAACTTGGAAAAGTAGAAACATAATTAAACAATCTGCGCAGTAATTAGAAGGCAGCAAAGCTGAGAGAATGTGTTGCTGCATTATTATACACTAGTGATGATTAACAGTATATATTTAAATCCTTATTTCGTTCATGAAACAACTCATGATACAAATAGTGATTTTTGGTCGACGTGTACATTGATGTTGACCAGTTTAGTAGTGTGAAGGGACAGATTAATGGTCACTTACTGCCCCGTCCATCATTATAACTCTCACCCGTCCTGTTTTTTTTAAGGACAGGTCCGGCTGAGAGGTTTTTCCATTTAGCTGTTCACTCTTTTAAAGAGAGGGGTAGTTAAGGGGTCACGTAGCACTATCCCTGCACTGTGGCAAGAGACTGGCTGGCAAATATTAGCCTGGAGGAAAAGACCACAGCAGCGGCCCATAAGAAATGGCTCATCCTTAGGACAAACATTACTTCGTTAGCGATTCATTGTATTGTATAAGTGGCCGCACTGCGTATACTACCCACATGAGCCCAAACCTTGTAGTGGCTGAACCTTTATCACCTCTAACATCAGATGTCCTTATGTTGGGATGTATGAAACATGACGTTATGAGTGCAACCCGTCTGCGAGGCAAATCCTCCATGACTAGGCTCCGTCACTGCACCTCTCTCACCTAGGACTTCACTAGGGCCCCTCAGAAGCTGGGCTTGATTAAAGGGTCCATAGCTGGCTGTCCCCTGCAAGTGCCTATTGGGAAATCTGCCACCAGCAACATTATNNNNCAGTGTAAAGGAAGTCCCTGCATCACATGGACAGCTAAGGTAAGTGAATGGGGAGGTTGTTAAAAGAGGTAGAGAATAAAGGAGGGATAGGTGCAAAGAGGCAGACTGTAGAGGTGAGAAAAACAGGTGTTATAGAGAAGTGTGAAGAGAACAGGTATGTAAGAGAGGTGTGAAGTGGAGACATGTATGTGTGAGAGGTGTGTATGTGAGAGGTGTGAAGAGGAGAACAGGGATAAGAGAGGTGTGAAGAGGAGAATAGGGATAAGAGAGCAGAACAAACATGAATAAATAGCACAAGCATTAGTAGACATATTCATTATAATTATTTATTTATGAAACATTTTCAAAATATAAATTTATATAATTACTGTTAAATATTTTTTTTTTATTATTTGGGGTATTAAATATAAATATTTGATTGTATACAGAGGTATTTAATGTCATTAATTCTTTATTATTTGGGGTATTAAATGTTTGTATTTTTGTATATAGGGGTATGTATTATTTTTTTGTAGAGATGCATAACAACTATTTTTTTTTTATGTTATAGGCCGGTCAAGTATTTTATTTATTAGCTAGAAGGGGCATAACTTTGTGTTTTGTTGCACAGGATGACAGGGCATACTGACACTTGTGGTTCTCCAAGTGCCATCCTTGGGCATGCTGATGTTTTTAGCACTACAAGAATCAGCATGCCCTGCTGCATAAAAGCCACAAAAACCCGGGAAATTCATTGGTGGTGTGAAAGGAACAGATTCGGGAATTTCCCGGGTTTTTTGTGCGCTTGAAAGTGTCCTTTTTTTTGACCCGGCATTTCTTTCAGATAAAAAATGGGTTGACAATACCTGGTTTTTCGTCTGTGGCGGTGTGGAATGGGTAATACATGTGCAGGTCTTTGTCTCCAAAATTAATTATTTAATGTGTGCTAGGGCCCCCCAGAAGTTAGTTGCCCTGGGGCCCCCACAACCCTTAATCCGGCCCTGGTTGGGTGGTATGTATTAGAGGTCTGGACATGGCACATATATGCCAATCCCAGACCCACAAAATACCCCACTTAAAACTAAAATTACCCCTAGCCTGTGAGTGTGTGAGGATGTTAGAGAATTAGGGCTGGAGCCAGACTTAAGTAAGTGCTTGAAATGAGTTTCTCCTGGGCTAAACCATGATGATTGCAGGGGAGTCAAGTGAATTGTATTCTTTGCATGCAGGGATATATCTTTAAACTGCTTACTGCACACAGATACTGACACAGACGCAGGAACCGCCAGAGGGACAGCCTTTCCCTCCTTACCTTCTGCAGTCCCTCTGGCGGTCCCTGCATCTGTGTCAGGCTCTCCCTGCAGCTCTGTCTCTGGCTGTCTCCCTGCAGTGCACGCTGAACAATGACGTTGGGTCACCCAAAAAGGCTTTGCAGTGTCTTAAAAGGTACATAAACCAAAGAAGTATCAACAAAACAATAGAAAAAAATACATAGAGCACAGAACGTTTTAGGAGATGAAACATTGCTGCATCAACTGTCATAATACCCAAATAAGCAGCATGTGGCCGAACCCATGGGAATGGTGCCATTATAGGCAGCGGGGAGGAGATGCTGGGGTATGTGAAGGAAGGAAAAACACATGAGGGAAGAGATCCGCTTTGAAAAAGTCCTCGTGTTGGACGAAACGCGTCAGCTGGACGTCACAAGTACACGCGCTATCGTCTGGAGTCTAACGCCTAAACAGCTGACTGGTCTTCGGCTCGTGGGTTTACAGTGTAGCGGGTGGCCTCCGCTTTACGCACCACTCGATCAGACCCACGAAGGAGCTTGTCTCATACCCTGGACCAGACTCATATTCATAGAGTGGGACTGTGAGTATACTGCCTGCGAAGTTCAGTATTGGCACACCATTATTACCTGCAAGGCATACAATCTTCCCCAATAGACGGGAGTCTTTGGCTGGATATCTCAGCCATCAGGGACTGCTACTTTATTCCCGCACTGTGGCAAACATCTACTTAGTTACCCAGGAGGGGATTATTCCCTTAACTTGACATCTGCCCTGTGAACTACCATTACCAGCAGTGCTTCTAGGAGTACTTTTCTACAATCGCCCTGATCTATGTGAAACATGATGATACAATGAATGACATTTTATTGGTATCTATTTTTATTTTGAAATTTACCAGTAGCTGCTGCATTTTCCACCCTAGGCTTATACCCGAGTCAATAGCTTTTCCCAGGTTTTTGTGTCAAAATTAGGTGCCTCGGCTTATATTCAGGTCGGCTTATACTCGAGTATATACGGTATGTTGAATTGCTCCCCCACCATGTACTGTATTTAGGGAGTGACTTTTTCCATCCATTAATATAACCTTTAAAATGAAATGATAAAAGTATAAAGCAGTGGCCCAGATACAACATGCAGACAGTGCAGCGTTGTCCTAGCAACCAATTATTCATTACATTACAGTCTAAATAAAATGTGTAGTATTGTCCATAGCAACCAATCAGAGCTTTCACTTACTAGACTGAATCTGATTGGTTGTTGTGTTGAACACGGTTCCTAGTAGTAGGGTCTGTATGAATGTAACACCTGCATGTAATGATTGTATATGAGAGATTAATGGGTTCTAGATTGTTACATCCAGACATTCAAATACAATTTTTTCCATCACCTCTCACAGCAACAACATTAACATATGAAGATAAACAGAATAAAATTCACTCATCTCATTATCATCACGTCCATCATCAACATAACCAGCGTCATCACCGTCATAGTAAAGGATATGTTCACTCTCAGACAATCTGCCACCATCCGGCACAGCGTCACCATAACATCCAAATATCACTGCAAGTACTGTACATAACAGATGTGTTTCACTTACATATAATAAAAAAACTAAAACATTGCTCACAATATTTACTGAGTTCCCAGGAAAGCCTCTCAAACATGGGAAGGACATACAATCGTCACACAGACCTGTGTGTTCCATGTAGCAAAAATGCTATTGACTGACCCATTAATAGTATAATACTCACAGCACAGGATCCGCACTAAGACCACCTGTCTCCCCGTCCTTGCCAGTGTGAGGGAGCCTAAGTACAAAGGATGATGATGTCACAGGCTGTGATGGGATGTGGGTCCCCGCATAGAAAATCTGATTTGCAAAAAATCTTATTCCTACCAGCCAGTTGCGAACTGGCTGGGTTTTCGATTGCTATCCCTAACCCTCCCTTCCTGGCAGCATGACCTTTACCTTCCTTTAATGACAGCCTGACCCTAACCCTCCATCTCCCACAGCCCGACCTTAAACCTCCCTCCCCTGCAGCCTGACCCTAACCCACCCTCCCCTGCAGCCTGACCCTAACCCTCCCTCCCTCGCACAAAGAATTTACTCACCAGTCCCTGGTCCGGCGATAGCAGTGGCGGAGGTGCGGAGGAGGGATATCGCACATTGTAAAAGTGAATGGGTGAAGTGTGCCGAACAGCATACTCACCCATTCATTTAAAAAAAAGTAGAAAAAGGTAAGTATTCGAAAATGGGACATCCGAAAAAGAACTGGTGGTCTGAATACGGCCCTCTGTCCAGGAACCAGAAAGAGCAAGAAACAAGGAGGGTCCCGCTGTACCAATTCACTCACCACTGGGTAAACTAAAAAAACAGCAGGTTCCTGGAGAGAGTCATATGGCAAGGAGAGTGAGCCAGAAGCAGGGGCGTCCCGCTGCACCAATTCACCCACCACGCCTGCTTCTGGCATGGCTATGGGTAGATGCCCTCTGTACCCCAGAGACATGACTGGTGAGTGAATTTGTACAGTGGGACCCTCCCTACTTCTTCCTCTTTCCGTGCCGATGAGTTTGCAGAGATTGGGCTGGATCCAGACTTAAGTAAGTGCTTGAAATGAGTTACTCCTGGGCTAAACCATGTAGATTGCAGGGGAGTCATATTTCATCTGTTGCAAACAGTATTAGAGTTGAGAGGTGATGTTTCCTATCCCAAGTCTAAATAACAGTGTGATAGTAAAGCTGGTCAGTATCTGTGTGCAGTAAGCAATTCAAAGATATATCCCTGCATGCAAAGAATACAATTAACTTGACTCCCCCTGAAATCAACATGGTTTAGCCCAGGCAACATGGTTCTGGCATAAGTCTGGATCCAGCCCATTATGAGTATGTTGGGGTACTTATTTCCTAGTCAGGATTTTAGATTTTTGGGATTTTATGTGTCTTTGTTTTATCAGTGTCGATATAATTGCAATTTTCGTGTTAGGGAAAATAATGTTGGGATTTCTTCTGTGGGGGATATGAAGCCCCAACGACCCAGGTCGAGACACAGTATGAAAGGTTCCCCCTGCCTCTACCTGGGTCTAATGGCCCGGGAATTGAACACAAGTCAAAAACAGGGTTATTCCTGGGTCTGACCCGGGTAGTTGGCAGTGTGAAAGGTTCGACCCAGGTTTTTGAACCCACTTGATTGCTGTAATTTGTTTAATATTGCCCTAGCAGCAGGTGTTGACAGGGCAATAGTAAACAAAGTACACCGTTTGATGACTCACACTATTGCAAGGGCAGACCATGGACCCGAATTTCCTGAGTCAACCCAGCAGTGTGAACAGGGTCATCTGAGGGTCTGTGACCCTGGGATGATCTGTTGACAAGGCATTATCCCAGGTTCACAGACCGGGTATATTGCCAGGGCCACGATATGAAAGCTGTATGATTGTAGACTACACACAATAAGAACTATGGTTCAGCATTCTCTATCTGCCTTCCAGGTGGCAGTCATATAGTAAGTGACTATGAGCCTGCTAATTGGTGGATGGCTGGAGCTATCCACCAATCAGAGTGCTGACATCAATATACTGCATGGATTAATAACGCAGGACATCTCTGTCATAGTGTACCATATACCCCTCTGTCATAGTGTACCATATACCCCTTTGTCATAGTGTACCATATACCACTCTTCCATAGTGTACCATATACCACTCTGTCATAGTGTGCCATATACCACTCTTTCATAGTGTACCATAAACCCCTTTGTCATAAAGTACCATATACCACTCTTTCATAATGTACCATAAACCCCTTTGTCATAGTGTGCCATATACCACTCTTTCATAATGTACCATATACCACTCTGTCATAGTGTGCCATATACCACTCTTCCATAGTGTACCATATACCCCTTTGTCATAGTGTGCCATATACCACTCTGTCATAGTGTACCATATACCCTTCTCTCATAGTGTGTCATATAACCCCTGTCATGGTGTACCATATACCCCTCTTTCATAGTGTACCATATACCCCTCTGTTATAGTGTGCCATATACCCATCTGTTATAGTGTGCCATATACCCCTTTGTCATATTGTGCCATATACCCCTTTGTCATAGTGTACCATAAACCACTCTGTCATAGTGTACCATATACCACTCTTCCATAGTGTACCATATACCACTCTGTCATAGTGTACCATATACCACTCTTCCATAGTGTACCATATACCACTCTGTCATAGTATACCATATACCCCTTTGTCATACTGTACCATATACCACTCTGTTATAGTGTACCATATACCACTCTTCCATAGTGTATCTCTGTCATATTGTGCCATATACCTCTCTGTCATATTGTGCCATATACCTCTCTGTCATATTGTGCCATATACCTCTCTGTCATATTGTGCCATATACCTCTCTGTCATATTGTGCCATATACCTCTCTGTCATATTGTGCCATATACCTCTCTGTCATATTGTGCCATATACCTCTCTGTCATATTGTGCCATATACCTCTCTGTCATATTGTGCCATATACCTCTCTGTCATATTGTGCCATATACCTCTCTGTCATATTGTGCCATATACCTCTCTGTCATATTGTGCCATATACCTCTCTGTCATATTGTGCCATATACCTCTCTGTCATATTGTGCCATATACCTCTCTGTCATATTGTGCCATATACCTCTCTGTCATATTGTGCCATATACCTCTCTGTCATATTGTGCCATATACCTCTCTGTCATATTGTGCCATATACCTCTCTGTCATATTGTGCCATATACCTCTCTGTCATATTGTGCCATATACCTCTCTGTCATATTGTGCCATATACCTCTCTGTCATATTGTGCCATATACCTCTCTGTCATATTGTGCCATATACCTCTCTGTCATATTGTGCCATATACCTCTCTGTCATATTGTGCCATATACCTCTCTGTCATATTGTGCCATATACCTCTCTGTCATATTGTGCCATATACCTCTCTGTCATATTGTGCCATATACCTCTCTGTCATATTGTGCCATATACCTCTCTGTCATATTGTGCCATATACCTCTCTGTCATATTGTGCCATATACCTCTCTGTCATATTGTGCCATATACCTCTCTGTCATATTGTGCCATATACCTCTCTGTCATATTGTGCCATATACCTCTCTGTCATATTGTGCCATATACCTCTCTGTCATATTGTGCCATATACCTCTCTGTCATATTGTGCCATATACCTCTCTGTCATATTGTGCCATATACCTCTCTGTCATATTGTGCCATATACCTCTCTGTCATATTGTGCCATATACCTCTCTGTCATATTGTGCCATATACCTCTCTGTCATATTGTGCCATATACCTCTCTGTCATATTGTGCCATATACCTCTCTGTCATATTGTGCCATATACCTCTCTGTCATATTGTGCCATATACCTCTCTGTCATATTGTGCCATATACCTCTCTGTCATATTGTGCCATATACCTCTCTGTCATATTGTGCCATATACCTCTCTGTCATATTGTGCCATATACCTCTCTGTCATATTGTGCCATATACCTCTCTGTCATATTGTGCCATATACCTCTCTGTCATATTGTGCCATATACCTCTCTGTCATATTGTGCCATATACCTCTCTGTCATATTGTGCCATATACCTCTCTGTCATATTGTGCCATATACCTCTCTGTCATATTGTGCCATATACCTCTCTGTCATATTGTGCCATATACCTCTCTGTCATATTGTGCCATATACCTCTCTGTCATATTGTGCCATATACCTCTCTGTCATATTGTGCCATATACCTCTCTGTCATATTGTGCCATATACCTCTCTGTCATATTGTGCCATATACCTCTCTGTCATATTGTGCCATATACCTCTCTGTCATATTGTGCCATATACCTCTCTGTCATATTGTGCCATATACCTCTCTGTCATATTGTGCCATATACCTCTCTGTCATATTGTGCCATATACCTCTCTGTCATATTGTGCCATATACCTCTCTGTCATATTGTGCCATATACCTCTCTGTCATATTGTGCCATATACCTCTCTGTCATATTGTGCCATATACCTCTCTGTCATATTGTGCCATATACCTCTCTGTCATATTGTGCCATATACCTCTCTGTCATATTGTGCCATATACCTCTCTGTCATATTGTGCCATATACCTCTCTGTCATATTGTGCCATATACCTCTCTGTCATATTGTGCCATATACCTCTCTGTCATATTGTGCCATATACCTCTCTGTCATATTGTGCCATATACCTCTCTGTCATATTGTGCCATATACCTCTCTGTCATATTGTGCCATATACCTCTCTGTCATATTGTGCCATATACCTCTCTGTCATATTGTGCCATATACCTCTCTGTCATATTGTGCCATATACCTCTCTGTCATATTGTGCCATATACCTCTCTGTCATATTGTGCCATATACCTCTCTGTCATATTGTGCCATATACCTCTCTGTCATATTGTGCCATATACCTCTCTGTCATATTGTGCCATATACCTCTCTGTCATATTGTGCCATATACCTCTCTGTCATATTGTGCCATATACCTCTCTGTCATATTGTGCCATATACCTCTCTGTCATATTGTGCCATATACCTCTCTGTCATATTGTGCCATATACCTCTCTGTCATATTGTGCCATATACCTCTCTGTCATATTGTGCCATATACCTCTCTGTCATATTGTGCCATATACCTCTCTGTCATATTGTGCCATATACCTCTCTGTCATATTGTGCCATATACCTCTCTGTCATATTGTGCCATATACCTCTCTGTCATATTGTGCCATATACCTCTCTGTCATATTGTGCCATATACCTCTCTGTCATATTGTGCCATATACCTCTCTGTCATATTGTGCCATATACCTCTCTGTCATATTGTGCCATATACCTCTCTGTCATATTGTGCCATATACCTCTCTGTCATATTGTGCCATATACCTCTCTGTCATATTGTGCCATATACCTCTCTGTCATATTGTGCCATATACCTCTCTGTCATATTGTGCCATATACCTCTCTGTCATATTGTGCCATATACCTCTCTGTCATATTGTGCCATATACCTCTCTGTCATATTGTGCCATATACCTCTCTGTCATATTGTGCCATATACCTCTCTGTCATATTGTGCCATATACCTCTCTGTCATATTGTGCCATATACCTCTCTGTCATATTGTGCCATATACCTCTCTGTCATATTGTGCCATATACCTCTCTGTCATATTGTGCCATATACCTCTCTGTCATATTGTGCCATATACCTCTCTGTCATATTGTGCCATATACCTCTCTGTCATATTGTGCCATATACCTCTCTGTCATATTGTGCCATATACCTCTCTGTCATATTGTGCCATATACCTCTCTGTCATATTGTGCCATATACCTCTCTGTCATATTGTGCCATATACCTCTCTGTCATATTGTACCATATACCTCTCTGTCATATTGTGCCATATACCTCTCTGTCATATTGTGCCATATACCTCTCTGTCATATTGTGCCATATACCTCTCTGTCATATTGTGCCATATACCCCTCTGTTGTAATGTGCCATATACCTCTGTCATATTGTGCCATATACCCCTCTGTTGTAATGTACCATACACCTCTCTGTCATATTGTGCCATATACCCCTCTGTTGTAATGTGCCATATACCTCTCTGTCATATTGTGCCATATACCCCTCTGTCATATTATGCCATATACCCCTCTGTTGTAATGTGCCATATACCCCTCTGTCATAGAGCCAGATAATGAAAACTTTCCAAAACCCCAATCAAACAATACAATGTCCTTTCCAACAATTCTACGGCATCATTGCATTATGATACTGAAAAGATGTCGCTGGAAACTGTCGTTTATCTTGTGATCTGCATGATAATCGTTTCAAAGCTGTAGTGTGTGTACCCAGCTGTATGTCAAAGCTTACACTCTGTGGAGACAATATGCCAGGATCTCAGAAGAGCAATTAGAAGAGTTTAACAAGAAACTATCAAAATACCTCTATATATGGAAGAAAATGTGTCTGATTAACATAACCTCATCATAACTGCTCTCCGTTTACACTGACATTTTGCTAAGTCTTTCAGCACTGGTAGTGTTTGCTTCATAGTTCTTGTATTTATAACTAGGAGATGTAAAATGAGCAGATTGTTTATGGTTTGCGCTCTTGGCTTGCTGTCAAATTTGTATTGCAGTAAACACAGGTCAAGGGATCAAACAAACAATTTAACATCAAATTCAAAACTCCAGTACACAAGACAGAAGAAATCTAATCAAAACTCCATCAGCTACTCATAATGAAAATCTAAAGCAGGATAAAATTAAAGGAAGTCAGAATGCTGACCTGATCTGATTTCAACGTTCAGCATAACATTGACAATCCAATAAAGAACAGATTTTTTATATATTTTCTACTGCATTAAATCTGATTTGTCTCAGAATAAACTAACAAGGATCTCTTCTACTGACTCTGTTTATAGAAAAAAGAAATTCGAGTGAAAGCAGCAACACGTTGTACTGAAAGACATGAGGCACTTGGCAAAGTTTTCTAAGACACTAATATCAATTATCGATGATCTATGTCCTGACTGCTGGGATTCAGAGGCAGAGATAAGAGGTTGTGTGAAAACAGCAATTATTTTAGTAGCACTGTACGTTAGACATATGCGCCAACTGAATTTTCAGAACGGATACCTAGCAAAGAGGAGGTAGTAGCCGGTCTGGCTGCACTATCCCGACAATGGTGCGGATTCACAAAACCATACGTGTTGCACATACAGAGCCGTATTCAGAGATCTGTTTCTTTAAAGTTCGTAAAGTAAAGATATCGTCGACAAGGCAACGCCCACGACACTCCCCTCACACGGATGGGTTGACGGTGAGTTACGAGTGCCTCGTCCACCCTTATCTGTCAGTGTGCATTTCCGAGCGAATGATGCCTCCGTATGTGCGTATCTAACGAACCGCGCCCTTACCACACCTTCAAAGGGTCATTTAAATGCCCCCCCCACCCACCCCCTGCTCATTTAAATGCCTCCCCACACCCACTTATATGCATCTTTCACCGGACGGATTATAAACACGCCCCTCCGTACGGATCTTCCCTCGTGCGATTCACAAATCTGTGCCTTCTGGACTTCCATGCGTAAAATCAACATAGATTGCGTAAATTTAGTTACTATGTATGCACAGTTCATCCGATAGTAAAAATATACATGGAACTTCCCGAAAAAACGGATCTCTGAATATGGGCTACAGGCTTAAAATACCGATAGTAGCTACTATGCATGCGTAGTAACTATTTTCCTTAATTTACATGTCGTTTCGTTACATAAATTGCGTATATGCGGTCTTATATGCATACACGCAATCTACATAAAAAATGATACGTAGATTACGTAAAATGGTTACTACGCATGCGTAGTAGCTACTATCGGTATTTTAAGACTATATGTGCAACATGTATGGTGTTATGCGGGCCAATGATACCACCGCCAGCTGAATGGTGGATTTATCATTGTTTAAAAACCTCAGCAAATAGAAAATCTCTATTGGGAACAGGTACCTATTTAAACCTGATCTCAATAGCCCCAGGCTGCAGCGGGTATAGGGTTAAGATTAGGCTGCGGCCGTTGTCAGTCCCCACTTAGAAACTCTGCTTTCCGAATTTGGGACATCCAAAAGTTCCCGTTCCCTTTCGGATGTCCCTATTTTGAATATTGCAGAATTTTTTTATTTTTCTTTGAATGGGTGAGTATGCCGTTCGGAATACTTCACCCATTCACCTTCGGAAACGGTGATATCCCTCCGTTGCACCTCCGCCGCTTATATCGCCGGACCAAGGAACAGGTGAGTAAACTATTTGTGTGGTGTAGGAAGGGTTAGGGTCAGGCTTTAGGGGAGGGAGGGTTTCCCGGTAAGTTTCCCTGTAGGCCAGTACCCTGATGAGGCCGCACGGAG
>WWET01010115.1:0-11145 GCA_011038615.1 Limnodynastes dumerilii
TCTCTGACACCCGGGACAGATCCCAAACACCCATTGAACGTGACAGATTGTATGCTTGTCGAGCCATCTAAGATGGCTTTACAAGTTAAGCATATAGTTTTATAACATTTATAGCAACCACATTTAACATAATTCTTTCTCTTTACCTCATTCGGTGTGGCGTTCTCAATTGGGAGATTTACTAGACTTGGTGCCAAATAATTTTTCAGATTTTTATTCTTTTTAAACACTATTTTTGGTTTTTCTTTTATTTGGGGAGCAATTAGCTTGTCTTATTTTAAGAAAGTTAAGTTTTTTTTTCTATAATTTGTTTAATTTGATTAGATTTTTTATTATATTTTGTAATAAATGAAAGGTTAAAATCTTCCACAGTTCCATCTGTTGTGTTCTGAGGTCTTTTTTGGGGGAATAATAGATAATTTCTCTTTAAATTTGCATATTTCATTCTCTAAGTAATTTGTCAGGATAACCATGATCTATAAAATTTTATATCATCTTGTCTACCTGCACTTCAAAATCAGAATCGCTCTTACAAATGCATTGTAGACGGGTGAATTGATTGTATTGGATATGATTTATCCATGGGCGATAATGCCCGCTTTTGTAGTGCAGGTAGTTGCAAGCATCGATTGGTTTTGAGTAATTAGAGCTACTGATTCTTCCCTCTCTGGATGAGAGAGTAATATCCAAAAAATGAATTGTGGCCGGGTGATAAGTGAAGGTGAATTTGAGATTAAATTAATTGTGATTAAGATCATTAACAAAGTGTTGTGCAGAACTAAAATCCCCATCCCATACTACGAACAGGTCATCAATAAAATGTTTATAGAGCACGAGGTTCGCCCCCCATTTGCTCCCCAAGATGCATTGTTCCTCAAAGAGGCCCATGTACAGGTTGGCGAAGCTGGGGGCGGACCTCATGCCCATCGCAGTACTGAGGACCTGTAAGTAGAAGGTGTGATAAAACAAAAAAGCAGTCTAAGCAGGACGACAACCCGACCCGTCATACCCCTTACACACTGGAACCGGAGGAAGCTTGAGAATAGTTTCATATCGGCCAGTGGAGGGAAACAACTTCACGGACCAATCTCTCTGATCATCTACAGTGGTATGTCAATTGCTCCCTTCTACCTTTAGGACACATAAGCCTTTCCACTCTGAAATTTGAATATAACTGTACAATCTAATCACAGTGACTACTATTTCCCCGGTTTTGGCCACCCAGGGACTGTGTGCATCAGCCCTGATTAACAGGAATTAACTTTATATACTCCTGGAACATTTCTTTCCAAACTTGGGTCAGAATACCCAGGTCAATTTTTGTGTCTTTTTAAATAGTTTATATTTATGTAATTCGTATATTGAATAAATGTGAATTGTTTTAATGCTGTTGCCGTTCTCCTGTGTGGATTATTTAAGCCAATTTACTGCTTTTATATAACTGTGAGCGCTATACTTTTGTTCTTTGATTGTTTTAAGTTTTTGAGGGGATGACACACCCCTCTGTACTGCTGCTAATCCTCTATAAAATAAGTGCCACCTGTTTCCCCCCCTTAGGTGTGGAGGTCCTGGATTAAAAGCATAGAAGTTCTGTGTAGTTATATTTGATTCCTTGGAAATTGAAATACTTATTCTCTACAGCTGAAATTTGAGACTAACGGAGGGGGGGGGCTTTAGGGGAAGGGAATCCTAAGGATACCACGGGTGGTGTGCGCCTAAGAAAGGTCAGAATTTTGAAACCATAACCAGTCAGACAGGGGCAGAGAGATTATTTTGTCCACACTCCATATGTTTTAAGGCTATAGTGGAACAAGTGATAGAGGACAGTGAGGAATCACAACATAGATAGCATGTGGATAGTTACAAACATAATAGATAACTAAAAGACAGAGGTAAACTGTAGAAACAGAAACCCATTCTCCAGTGATAAATAGTCTGATATTTGGCCCGGTAAAATAATATATTGTCACTAGGAAGGCAGAAGGGAACCTCTAATAGGGGTGGACGCACCCCTATATAGTCTGTGAAGAAGTGGGTCCACATGCCGTACAAAGGAAATGTGAGAAAGGATCTTGGAGAGGTCAGTCAGGTTTAGTAATGTTTCATTGGTACAATGATTGGGAACTGATGTTATCTGTCATTTTATTTTTGTCAGTAATTTTGTTCAATGTTATATAACTTGGTGTTTAAGTAAGGGATCAAATAAGGGAATTGACAATTGTGCTCCAGGAAATTATTTAATTACAATGACAAAGAATATGTTGCCTGAGTCAGGGGAAACTTGTGTTTAAAACCTTTTGGAAAGTACAGTGTGTGTTTTAAAGTTTGTTTTATGAGGATCTGGATATTTCCTGATAAATTCACCACTGTTTTAATGTTTTATGTCATGGTGTCAGTTTATGTCTGTATGTCTGTTAGTAAGGTCAGAAGGTGACCAGTGGTGGTAGTTAATGGCTGAAATTTACACAAACAGTTTTGGCTGTAATTGGTGCAAAGGTGTTATATTTTGGCATTTTGACGGATACCAAGGTTATAATCTATGGTTAATAGGTAGTGGTTTTTTACCTGTAATACCAGGTATATTTTTGGGATCAGCTCATAATTGTACTGATACTGACAGGTGGAATGGTGTTAATGGAATGATAACAGGGCATCATGCTGAAGAATCTATTGTTAAGCAATACCAGGGTGAAACTTTTCCAGAGATATACAAGCATACTACTATTGTTAAGCAATACCAGGGTGAAACTTTTCCAGAGATATACAAGCATACTATTAGTAAAAATCTGCATTTGAATTTGTTTTGTCCGAATACTGACACAATAAATCAGTTACCATGTTTAACAGTTAGAAGAGGTCTTGGGAAAAATAAACCAGGAGACACAGGAATTTGTTTGACTTTGATTTCCAGAGGTGGACAATAAAAGTTAAAGTCTATCAGCATAAAGATTTAACCTATTATACATAAGGTGGAATTGTTATATTCAGTATAATGGGGGCTGGTGGAAGTCAAAGTGAGTCACTCTCACCTAAGGATATTGTCCAGTCTAAGGAGGGTATAGAAGCCATTAAGGGAATGCAGAAGGTATTCAAAAGGGCAGATGTCCCTTCCATTCAACCAAATGGAAAGATTTCAGGACAAAACATACAAGGTGGATTGTTAAAAACGGGCTAGAGGATAAAGTGTCTATTTGGTTAAGTGTGAGTGAAACTCTGGAGGAAGAGGAAGGGGCAGCATTGATTATGCCTTCCCCCACACATAGTGATCAGATCAGGTCCATCCATAGACACACCACAGATGCAAGACACTAACCCAATAAAGACAGACATACCAGAACGAATCACTACACATTTTAGGGTAGAAGAATTCAATTACAAAGGGGAACTCCCAACCAAACACCTGAGACTAGACGACTGGACAGAACCAAGGGTAATTTTCCCCCAGAAATGAAATGTGATTCATGTGGATGTTGTGTGGATGAAGGATGGTTTTATTGTTATACATGTCATCAATTTGTGGACCCAGAACAACCCTCATGTTCAGGGGAAGTGGACTTGAGTAAATGTAATCCCATGGGTAAAAAGTATAAGACACTTAAGAGAATAATGGGACAATTGCGAGAAGTAAATGTGTCTGGTAAAAAGGATACCACACCCAATACTATACACAAGGAATTGGGAACCTATCTTGATAAGTTTACTAGTTCTTTTACAGATGAAGGTATTGATTTGGAAAGCAGTATGGGCAAAGGACTGTAAAAGACAAAACTCCTGGACGGATTAAGGAAAGAAAGGCGTGAACAGTTACTCATCTCACGACTTGAGTGCAGAACATAGGGCCTGATCCAGACCTACGAATGAGAGCGGAGCGTATTACCGCTGCAGCGTAAAAAACTTTCACGCCCACGACACTCTCCTAACCTTCTTTTCATTACACCCGCTGAAACTTACCCTAACTTTTCCCTGTGTTCGTACGTATTTTCGTAGCAACACGCTGTTCGTAGCGGGATAAGCATGCCCATACTGTACAATTTAAATGGCTCCCCCCGCCTACATTCCATAACTCCAGCACCCGTACTAACTTTGTACTATAAACACGCCCCGTCATCGGAAAAAATGCAAACAATACGAACGCCAGAATCTCCGCTACGAAAAGGTCTTTGGTGCGACCAGAAGTTGTCACTATGCACATGCGCAGTGCATTTTTTCTGCCGTTTTTACATTTACGATCAGCGATAGCTCGCATGTGAGCGTAGGTCTGGATCAGGCCCATTGTCTTTAGAGATGATTATGCAAGTACTCGAGGGAATTGAAGACAGAGAACATAAAAAGGTGGAGAAAAGCAAGCAATGGCCTATACAGCAGCAACCCAATGGAAATTGGACGCACAAGGAGGGAAAGGTCAATCAAGGAGCCTGACCAAAGATGCAAAATCCAACGTCAGGTAAATGCTTTTTCTGTAACCAGGAAGGACACATGAAACGTGATTGCCAGAAGAACAACGACTGGCTTCAGAGGAAGGACAACAGAAGTGGATCCCAGGCATGAAGACAAGGCACCCCCGTATACTCACAGGACACGGCTGGTAAGAAACCTGACAATATTATACCTATTACCTTACCTACAGGAAAAGTTATACAGTGTCTCATTGAGATGGGGGCAAGCCAAACTGTCTTAAAGAAGGAAGATGTGCCATCAACCCTCACTACCAAGCAACAGGCCTTACCGGACAGCCCATCAACCTCAAAAGAAGTAAAAAGGTAACGCTCCAGGTTGTGTAGGTTTAAATATCCTTACAGGAGATGGAACAAGAGGTGGATTACTACCATTCATTGGATGATGATGATGACCCCAGGATTAAGAAGATAATGCTGCAGTTAGAGGTGCCCTCCAAACTATGGGCAAGAGGGAATACAGATGCAGAACTATTGAAGGTAACCATGGTAGTGCTGATTCTTAAACCAGGTACAGTCCCTCTTTCCATCAAGCAGTATCCTCTCACCAAGGAGCAGAACAGTGAGGAGCAAAGACATGACAAACCTTTCACACTGTTCTGTCATGAACACAGAGAACACGCTCTAGGAGTACACAAGGACATGGAGGTAAGCAAAGACCAATTGCTTACTACTCTACAGGACTGGACTTTGTCATCATGGGATCCACTACGTGTGTGCGTGCAGTAGCAGAAGCAGCAGTTCTGAAGGACAAGTGCACAGACATCGTATTGGATCACCCACTGACAATTCAGGCTCAAAAGGATGTGAAAGAGATCCTGCATCAGTCAAGTACTAAACATATTTCAGCAGCGAGGCTAACAAGGTATGAAGTAGCCAAAAAGCGAAGGACAGTACTCAACCCTGCAACACTCCTGCTATATGTGTGTGAATCTGACGATTTAAAAGGAGGGAGAGACAATCCAGGCAAAGACGAGAGGCAACAGGTCACAAGGATTGTGGATAGTGTGAAACCCCATGCCGGTCACAAAGAGAGCATGCATTCAGGGAGCATGCATCCAGGAATCTAATTATCCCTCATAGACACTATGAACATGACAGCATAGCACTCATGGAAAGACTAATCTGTCTGAACAGCAAATGCATAACCCAAATTTTTTTTTTTTAACCGATGGTTCCAGTTGCTATACTGATGGAACGTGTCATACCGGCTATGCGGTGGTCACTCCTTACGAGGTCATGGAAGCTAAACCCGCTGAACCTCTTGTCTCCAGGTATGTCAGCCCAAGCAGTGGAACTCATGGCTCTGATCAGAAGGAGGAACAGCAAACATCTACACAGATTCAGGGTATGCTTGGGGAGTTGCACATGACTATGCCAGTGTCTGGAAAAGTAGAGACTTTAAAACCTCAACAGGCAAGCCCGTACAACATGCAGCACTCATCAAAACTAACCAGAGCACTAGAACTTCCACTGCAAGTAGAAGTGATCAAGACTCACACTAAAGCAAAGACAGAAAAAGCAAAAGGGAACACCTTAGCAGATGTCACTGTCAAGACAGCAGCATTGAAACCAATCAAGAACACCATGTATACTGTGGATACAGTACAAAAAGAGGATGCATGGAACTTAAAGGATCTAGTGAAACTCCAACAACAAGCGGGTCCAGCAGGACACAAAGTCTGGAAACACATAGGAGCTGAAGTATCATTCACAGGACTGTGGAAGAAGGGTAAGAAACTATGTCTACCAAGAGTTTTGTACCCCCATATGTTACAGGTGGCTCATGGACCGAATCATAAAGGAAAGGAGAAATTGACAGCACAAGTGCACCAGCACTGGATAGTTCCACGATTCAAAGCAGCAGCAAACTTTGTGAGTCAATGTTGGATTTGTGCAGAACACAAGACAGGACAAAGAACAAAGACTCCGAGAGGAAATACCGCAAAGGTATTCTACCCATTTCAGAAACTGCAAATAGACTACATACAACTACCAAAGATTGGAACCTATGAATACGTACTGGTATGTACAGATTTATTCAGCAGGTGGCCTGAAGCATGGCCAGTGGCCACAACAAAGAATACAGCAAAGAAACTCATGGCTGAAGTTGTTTGCAGGTGTGGAGTTCCTGATGTAATTGAATCAGATAGAGGTACACATTTCACAGGTGAGGTTATGCAACACATCATGTCAGATTTAGGCATCATACAGGCATTTAACACCGTACAGACCACAAGCAAGTGGCAGAGTGGAAAGGTTAAATAGTACTTTAAAGTTTAAGGTCCAGAAAGGATGCAGCATTTTAAGAAACAATGACCAGAGTCTTTAGCCACAGCATTGTTTGCAGTATGTACTTTGCACAGGAATTGCAGCATGCTCAGGGTGATCGTATAGGTTATATGCAAGCATTAACAAGCCAATTGACTAACATGCATGTAAAAGTTTTCTTCCAGACTCTGATAATTCAGACACGCATCCTCTGCAGGTCGGAGATTGGGGCTACCTAAAAAAAAATGTGAGGAAAAGACTTGATCCCAGATGTAAAGGACCATATCAGATGTTACTGCTGTAACAGTCCAAGGGAAGAATACCTGGATCCACGCCTCACATTGCAAGATCTCCATTCCAAGGGAAAAAGGGGAGTTACTTTCAGAATGAAACGATATATGGCATTGGGGACTGGGCCTGATACAGATTTATGGGGTTTAGTCTTTATAAAGTCTATAGATTTGAACAAAAAGGAAAAAGTACCAAAAGTTTCTAAGGATATTTACGTTAAGGTCCCTGGTCCACAAGGTAATTGTAACTACCCGAAACAGGGTGCAAGATTGAAGTCAAGAGCCACTGGTAATGACCCTCGCTCAGAATATTGTTTAAAGAAGTGCCCGTTGTTTTCATTGTGCTCAAAAGGGCAGGTCAGGATAGGGATACAGCCCTATTGTTCCCTCATGCCTACTGTTAATAAAACTGTTTGATAATGTAACAGATGAGTTATATTATATATTAGACATAGTAGCGAAAGAGATGTAGTTCCATAACAAAGTTTTGCAACAGCACAGGTCAGTGCTGAACTATTGGACAGCCTCAGAAGGAGGCATGTGTTAGGTTGTAGGATCAGCCTGTGATCCAGAATGAGTGTACAAAAAGAAATGTAAGAAACAAAGGGAAAGCTACAAAAAGGCCGTGGAATAACGGGGTGGTTGATGGCAATATTAATGATGCTTGCAAAAATAGCTGGTTTAGTATTATTGTTCTATGTACTGATCAAATTATTTCTCTGTTGCTTTACATGTATAAGGAAAAGGCTGAACAAAGGGATACGTGAAACTAAGGCGAAAGTGACACAGAAAAGGCTGTACAAGACCCTGAGGCGTCTATGCTGATCCAGACGCAGAAATGATTTGTTTGATAAAACGTCAGGATGCCCTAGAAAGAGATACAGCACAAAGGAATGGACAAGACAGAGTTGAGCACCCTACACCCTCATCCTAAAAATAGAGAGTACAAGAGATGCCTCTGGGTAAACCAGGACCCTGCCGTGAAGGATGGTTATTACCCTCCACCTGGAAGGATATATGGACTTTTATCGAGGTGACTAGCACCGCCAAGTGGGGAAAGTATTCACAGGGACCCAGTTTTCACCAAATTGGGGTCTGGGAGGGAGCCTGAGTTATCCAGTAGTATGGCAGGAAGGAGTTATTTTAGTATAAAAAGGACGGTTTGTAAGGGTTGAAATGAAGTTATACGTAAAATAACTAGTACTCCATTTGGTATATCTGTATCCATTTTGTTCTCTGAATTAGTACAGCAAGAAATTCAGTTATTTTGTGCATTTAGAACAAATAGAAGGTTATGTGAACAAAACATTTCTGATGTTATGACTAAGCTTGATTAGAGAAACAGAGCCTCAGAACAGGCCTTGGCCTCGAAGATGACAGTTACTGACGAGCTTGCGGTTAAACGTGTTTTATTGTTTTCTTTTGCTAATTAAATTCCTTAAACTGGTGTACCTGACAAGCATATTATAAAAATCTGTATGTTAAGCTAATAAACCAGAACTCATTGGAAGACCCAGCTACACGTGTGTCTGAATCTGACTTCCCTGGCCGGCCGTCTTACAGTAAGGTATCCTGACAGAACGAAGATCCTTGTAAGACCTTCTCTGTGGAAGGTCTAAGTGGGGGAACACCTCCAACAAAAGGAAAATAGTGTAGCACGTTTAAAACAGTTGGTTGTAGCAGGTGAATAAATCCTACTCACATTACTTTGCTCTTTAAACCAATGCACATCAATAAAGGTCTTTCTCCTTTTTACTCCAATCCTTTTTCACCGGTTCCCGTTACATGTAAAGTGAGAGAAAATATCGAGAATAGTGTAATATGTTTTTGTAGAAAAGATCACCACCCTCCAGCTGTACTACTTACATTAAACATCTCCTGTCAATGTTGCATATCAAGTATAACCCGTCAATCCAGGTAACGACTTGTCATACAGGATGGTCTCCTTTCCCTTGCTTCCCCCTCCTCGCCAGTCAGCAGAGTGAGGGGAAAGAAACAGAAATGGGTTTGGCGACCCTCGTGCAATAAGTCACCTCCACGAAAGGCTTTCACACTTAGGATATTAGACTCACCCTTTCCTTCTCTTGAATTAAAGCGCTCAATAAAGATTACTCTCTTACAGTTATGGACTCTATGTATTTTTCTTAAGACAACATATCCTTTATTTCTCACATAAAAAATATGCACACCAAATCTTCATAAAAACAATCTTCTCGTACAAAAGCAATTTAATATAGAGATACATTCTAATTATACGGACTCGGAGGGGAGGTATACTCTGATGGACGTCTCCATTAATCATTCCCGCTACATAATATGCAATTTGTAGGGCCCCAACGCATATAATCAACTTTTTTATCAACAAATTCTGGCAAAACTGCTAGCTTTTAATGACCAGCAGGTCATACTAGAGGGAGATTTCAATATGGTAGCCTCGCCAATATTAGATAGACAAAACAGTCGTCCGAGAGCGAAACTACCAAAATTGAATATCAACACTTTTCTATGCCAATTGCAGCTGTGTGATGTCTGGAGATTAAGACACCCTACTAAACGGGGTTATACATGTCTCTCGGCAGCACATGGGATATTGTCGTGGCTGGAATATATCCTCCTCTCCGAGTCAGCTCTTACAAGGGTTATTGAGTCCACTATTGAACCCATAAGTCTGTCAGATCATGCACTGACTTGGATTTCCCTGGCCACTAGTATTGATAGCGGTACTTATAGACCCTGGTGATTTCCTGCTTATTTAGCCAATTCCCTTAAGTTCGGGGATATGCTCAAAGCCTCTTGGGCCTCGTTCTCTACTTTTAATGCGGAACATAAGGATGACCCCTTACTCCATTGGCAGACTGCAAAATCTGTGATTGGAGTTAATCTCCTATATTAAGAAATTCAATAAAAACTATGCTAAAAGCTACATTGGAGCGCTGCTTAGATTAACTAAAACTTACCAGAAATGTGTGACATCTCCTAACAGACAAACTAAAGATAAATATTGCGAAGCACAAGCATATTTCAATAACATCATTAAGGAGATAGGAGACCGCCGCAATCGGAACTACTTGTAACAATTTTATAAACATGGCAATAAATTGGGGCGTCTCCTATCTAACCTTCTGCGAGTACTCAAGGCCCTTCCTTCATTTGTACAGTGCAGAAAGCGGATGATACTAAATCACATAAAGGTGTGGATATTGCCAACATTTTTAAGGAATTTTATAGCCAGTTATATGCCCAAGATAACATTATAGAGAAAGAACAATTCTGGTCCGATTTGAACATCCCTCACTTGAACCCAACAACAAATAGCTACCCTCTTAGCCCCTATCTCTATTTAGGATTCTATTCTATATTCTATTCTATTGAGAAGGCCATTAAAGGCCTAAAATCATTTAAAGCCCCGGGCCCAGATGGCTTCACTGGGGAATTTTTTTAAATATTGCAAGACGAAATCAAGGAAACCACTACAACAACTTTTTAATAAAATTAAAGAACACCTTACCATACCATTATATTTCAATTCCATTATATTTCAATTCTGCTTTCATCAGGGTGATCCTAAAACCAGGTCGAAACCCAGAATTACCAGGTTCTTATAGACCTATCTCCCTTCTAAATTCCGATTATAAATTATTCACTAAGATAATTGTAGAACGGGTTAAAATAATTTTACCTACTATCATTAATAGGGACCAGACGGGTTTAATCTGGGGCAGACACTATCACGTTCAAGGGATTAGTGGGATCTGTTCTGGGCTTCAGGGAATAAGACAGTTGAGATGGTGTAAATTGAAAGTTAGCCGGTTTAATGAAGGACAGGTGCATACAGAAATGAACAGTAAATAATAACAGTAAACAAATCTTGAAATCAAAGGATAGGATAGCTGTAACTGGAGAGCTGGAGTGGAGTAGCAGGTTGGTAAAACTGTTTAGCAACAGTGAGTTGAACCAGATACAAGGCAGACTTTACTTGAATGCAATAGGCAAAACTGTATAGCAACAGTGACTTGAACCAGATACAAGGCAGACTTGACTTGAATGCAATAGGCAGAACTGTATAGCAACAGTGACTTGAACCAGATACAAGGCAGACTTGACTTGAATGCAATAGGCAGAACTGTATA
>WWET01010116.1:1375-21947 GCA_011038615.1 Limnodynastes dumerilii
CAGAGCACCGATGTTACGCTGAGCGCTACAGCGCTCAGTGTAACATCGTAGCTCTGGATCATTCCCATAGTGAGTACTGACACCTCACAGTTTTCCCAATGAGCCTAACATTAAAATATCTAGCCTATTATATCTGCTTAAAATATTCATGGTGTAGCTGTCTAGGGAATAATTGTGTAGACATTAGAACAGACAATAGATGTTTAGTTAAATAAAATGTTAAAGTTAGTGATTGTGTAAGACAACTTAACTACAAGGAAAACAGATACAAAGGTGTGGTATACATGTTACAAAGTCATTTTTGCAACATTTATACACTTGACATTAGCTTGACAGTGTATGAATATTTATAAAAATGTGATCGACAGGGTACATTTACTGACAACACTAAGGTCTATTATTATACTGACTTTAGTGCAGGGTTGCCGACTTTTGCCAGCTTCCCTTCAGGAGATCCCAGAGGGAAGCTAGCGATGCATGGAGGGGGTGGGGCTTAATGACGCGATTGGCCCATCCCCTGACAAATACTTACCCGTTTTAGTTGAAATAGGGATCGGGGCGGGGCTTGATGGCACAAATTGCGTCATCAAGTCCCTAGCAACACTAATATACTAGTGTTGCTAGGCAGGGGGGCGGGACTTGAGGCCGTGGTTTCCATAAAACCACGGGCCTCAAGTCACTTGTGGGAGTATTGCTGGCTCTCCCAGGATAACGGGAGAATTGCCCGAATTTCAGGAGTCTTCCAGACATTCCCAGAATGTCGGCAACCCTGCCTTAGTGATCTCATTTGCAAAAGGTCAGACACTAACACAACACTTCCTCTGCCCCTCACCGCAGCCTAATCCTCCCAAAACGCAAACTTAAATCTCCCCTCACCGTAGCCTAACCCTAACCCTCCCCTCACTGCAACCTAACTCTAACCCTCATCTTACCGCAGCCTAACTCTAACCTTAAAACTAACAGGCTGCTGCGATGGTGCCTGTCATAAAGAATGATATGACAGCCGGCACCACAGCTGTGGCGCAAAGCCTTTATAGATCTGCAGAGGTGGAAAGTAGCTGAGCATTGTACAGTCTATTCCCTAATTGCGGGTGCCCTCTTCCTTAACTTTCATCCCTGGCATGTTCCATCTTGGCCAATGGGTAGATACGTCCCTGGTACAGATGTTCTGTATTTTGTATAACAAGGGCGCAGGCATTTGGGAGCGTAGCCTGGTTTCCTTGTCAAAAGCTTTCAGAAATGCTTTTAAGTTTAGATAGGACGGAATGTGCTTTGATCTGGTAGCATGGATGCATAAGCATGCATAGGATGCAAAAGTAAACAAGATACAATTTAATGACATTGGGCTGGATCCAGACCTTGTTAAGTGCATGAACTTAGTTACACCTGGGCTAAACCATGTTGATTGCAGGGGAGTCATATTTCATCTGCTGCAAACAGTTTTAGAGTAGAGAGGTGATGTTTCCTATCCCAAGTCTAAATAACAGTATGATAGTAAAGCCGGTCAGTATCTGTGTGCAGTAAGCAATTTAAAGATATATCCCTGCATGCAAAGTATACAATTAACTTGACTCCCCCTGCAATCAACATGGTTTAGCCCAGGAGTAACTAAGTTAATGCACTTAACAAGGTCTGGATCCAGCCCATTATGTGATAAAAAAAAAATGATTCATTAATAATGCCCACCTATTAGAATTACATTTGACATGATAGAACCATCAGATACAACAATGGTACAGTATGTACAGTGGATATATTACATTTAACCTATACATACCATCCCCAGTTTCCTGCCTTCTTTTTATGAGAGTATCAGGTGACCGCTGCCAGACTGGTTCTCACCTTCCCCATTCTACCTTGACTATTTAGACTTGGCTCTGTCAGTCTCCTTTTGCCAGAGCATAGGCTCAAAACTTATCTCCAGTGGTCCTGCTTTGTGGTATTGTTTCTGGAGATCCTGGTAATGAGTCAGCTTGTTACTGGCCATTCTTCTGTCTGCTCCCTGTTAGGTATCATTGTATTCTGTAATGATAGCTGTGATGTAAAGTTTAGTTCTTTACTCCCAGTAAGATGTAGACATTTCCCCTGGAAATATAATATCATTAATAAAACACAGATACATAAATAGAATAATTGCAGGCCACAGGTTGCTGTGCTTCGAAGCTTCTAATGCTATCGTTATTGGACCTGATCCAGACCTCTGTACATGTTTTGTATGTACAGAGGTCTGGAAGTACGCACAGAAGAGGGAACTCCCATGGCCTCACCTCTCATTTGCGAACTTTGGTCCATATCCACATATATCCATAAATCTATCATAAGATCATCACACAGATCTACATTCCGTCCTGACAAATTAATACTTATCAAATCGTACCATAGCTAACTTGTTGCAGGTATCAGAGAGTTCATCTAATGTCACCGCGCCAAGTGTTATATTATGACAAAGCTTAAGGTCTTTAATCTTTAAAAGTAGGGCCTCCTTGCGAGCCTCTATCTCTGCTTTTTTGAGGTAAGTGCCTAATTTGATGCCCATGAGAACACATTTGTGTGCTTCCCATGTGATCAGGTATAACGTGCCCCTGGTAGTGTTAAGTTCCCAATACTCGGTTAAAGCCTTCTCTAGCTCAGAGGAGCAGTGGGGGATACTGTAGGATCAATTCAATGAATCGCTATGTCCAAGCTCTAGGTTGGGGAATGGGAAGAGGTATAGATCAGGTCATGATCGGACCAGTTCATTTATCCAAGGAAAAGAATGTTTAATCTTGGGCCCTAGGGTGTAAAATTCACCAGGGGTCGATCAGATGGTGGTCTTACCTTTTTACTATCCCACTGAGAGTGGGCAAGGACTCCTGATGAAGTGTCCAGGTTAGGGTCAAGGGACCAGTTGAGGTCCAACCAGAAGAACACCCTCCTGTAGAGATTTGGGACCGTATTCACAGATACGTGTTTAAAAAGTACGCAAATACGCACCTACGTTGCAAGGCAATACCCATGACACTCCCCTCGCACGGACGGGAGGGGAACACTGCTATCCTATTTAGGGACCAAAGGGGACCACTGCTATCTTATTTAGGGACTGAAGGGGACCCCTGCTATCCTATTTAGGGACCGAAGGGGACCACTGCTATCCTATTTAGGGACCAAAGGGGACAACTGCTAAACTAGTTCGGGACCTGAGGGGGCATCTACTATTATTAATAGGGATAGAGGACATCTTTTATTATAAATAGGAACTAAGGGGACTTCCAATATTATTAATAGGGATGGAGGACACATTTAATTTTATAAATAGGACCGGAGGGCACATCTGAGTGACTAGACCACAAGTCCAACAGATCCCCCTCACAGCACTCTGGGTCCCTGGGCAATAACCGGAGGTAGCAGAATGGTGCCCGGGAGTGCCTAAGCCTGTGGGATATTTCAATTAGCAGAAAGTTAAAGATTTTAAAGGAAAAATACCAAAATGGAGCATAGCTATTCCAACACACATCCTGCCTAACTAATGGTCAGGATATGCCCAACATTTTTAACCAACACAATGCATAAGCAGCATTCCTATACCTTTTATATTGTGTTTGGAAGGTTAAATGCTAACACACTGGGTCTGCATCATGTTCAGTTGTGTGAGTACACTCTTACTGTATATTCACTATGTCCCTCCATCCTTCCTTCAGACACTATGGGCCGTATTCAGAACTCCGTCCTCATTGCATATAAGGCCGGAGTTTTCCGCTATGATGTACTGCGCATGCGTAGTAATTCTGAAACGTAATCTACGTTGCATGTTGCAATGTAGATTGCATATACGCGGTCTTAAAGAATCAGCGGAATTTTCTTTTTTATACTCCTTTGTTTGTTAATATAGTCCGGAGTTTTCTGCCATTTAATTACTTATAGTGAGAACCACATATCCAGTTCTCTCTATATATATGTACTCATTTTAATTGTATCTGATTATTCAGAAAATCCTTTTAAAAAATGTTTTTTAAAAAGGTGGTGATAGGTAATTGATGTAACACGTTGATGATTAGTTTCCTTCAATTGCTATTGTACCACAACAGTCCCTTCATATTTCAAATTTTTTGAAAAATTCTTATTCCTAGACTTTTTTATATAAAATATGTTCTTTTAATATTCCTTGCCATTGTTTTTGTGGGGAGTTTTTGGATCCTTTTCGGACCGATATTGTTTATTTTGTGGTTAGACTGCCTATAACTTCTTTCCTCTGTCATCTAGGTCTTTCTTTTAGTTTTGTGTCTGGGTCTTTCTTTTAGTTTTGTGTCTGCACGGTGCTTATTTCTGTCAAGTTAGGTCATTGGGGAACAAGACTAGTTGGTTATTTGTATTTCGTAATTCGGTCTATTGCATACATTTCCCATAATCAGTCTGTACTCATCATTATAGGAAGGCTGCCAATTCGAAATCTATGTTTAGGCCCCCCGGTTGCAGGGTTCCCAAATCATAGATCCACTTACTCTCTATTTGGTTTAGTGCTCTTTGTTTATCTCCCACTCTCCAGTGGTGTTTCACCTGTTGAATACCCATAAACTGTAGGGAGGATGGGTCTCTGTTATGTGCTACCCTTTAGTGTTCTGAGACACTATGGGTCTCTTTGCCAGCTAGAATATTCCTAATGTGTGCCGCCACTCTGACCTTAAGTTCTCTGCATGTACGACCTATATATTTGAGACCACAAGGGCAAACAAGCATATATACCACATTTTTACTGTCACAAGTAATCCTGTCTTTGATGTTATAGGACAGCTTGTTTTCTGCATCTTGGAATCTGGTAATTTACATAAGCCCACTATCTATTGATGATGGAGCTTCTCAAGGCCTCACATCTCCAACACAGGCTGGGATGTTATGGAAAATTTTGTGGTCAGGTCAAAGCCATATACCAATGAGAGAGGAGTTTTTAGTGAGTCTTGGCGAGCAACAGACACTAGGGGCTCCATTTACTAAAGTCTATTTAGCTCAAATCAAGTCCCGGGAATTTTGCCTTTTAAAGATCGCCATGGAAAACATCGCCGTAGCGATTTTTTCAGTGTCAAACATTTCAATCTCCAGATTTACTAAGCGTAGCGTAAAAGCTATAAAAAAGCGTTATTTAATAGCGCCTGCTGTGTGTGGCGCTTTCATAGACACACACAGCTTTAGTTTTAGCTGTAAAACACGTATAAAAATGGCGTTTTTGAAAAAAAAGGACCTGATCGGCGCCGATTTTTTTATGGAAAGTCTGTGATTTTATACAGATAATCGCGGTGATTTATCCATGAAAAATCGCTTCCTATCGACTGCGATTATAAAAAGCGCTGCATAGTAAATGCCGCATTTTTTTTTAATCGCAGCCTTATGGCGGCGTTGGCTGGCGATTCATAATCGCTGCAAAAAAATTACCTTTGTAAATGAGGCCCTTGGAGTAGGAGTGAATTCACTGGAACACACTGGAGTCATATTCGGAATCTGCATGAGAGGTTGGTAGCTCCTTGTTCCATGCCTACCTAAATGAATAATTGGCTGGAAATGTGTATTCAATCACCAGGGTGGCAATGAGTGTGTTTGAGAGGAGGACTAAGAAAACATTTTGGATTCTTGTCTCCCGAAGCATAAACTGTCTAAGCTGCAGGTAAGTCCAATGCTCCCTGGCAAGAAGGCCATATTTCTCTTGTAAGGTCTGGAAAAAAAATTGACCCCAACATTCACAAGATAACCAACCCCAAAAAGTCCAGCCTCTGTCCAGGTTTGAAGGAATGAAAAAGAGTTTCCTGACGGGAAATGTGTTATAAATAAAAGGGGGAGAGGGGTAATGGGTAAACGGTTACATTTTTGTGTCTTGCATCAATTATTTTGCCAAATGTTTATAAAAATTTATTTGGAAAATGTTAACCGCTGTATGTGTGTAATCATAACTTTTATATGTGCATTTAGTATATTTGTGCAGCAGATGATCTTGCAGGTTCAGATGTGCATGTGAATTTTTAAGTTAGAAACAATGGGCCTGATCCGGACCTAGTTAAGTACATGAACTTCGTTACTCCTGGGCTAAACCATGTTGATTTCAGGGGCAGTCAATTGAATTGTATTCTTTGCATGCAGGGATATATCTTTGAATTGCTTACTGCACACAGATACTGACCAGCTTTACTATCACACTGTTATTTAGACTTGGGATTGGAAACATCACCTCTAAACTCTAATACTGTTTGCAACAGATGAAATATGACTCCCCTGCAATCAACATGGTTTAGCCCAGGAGTAGCTAAGATCATGCACTTAACTAGGTCTGGATCCAGCCCAATGTGTAAAATGGTACCTTTAGACCCGCATACATACATATTATGCAGTGGAGACAGGGCTGTTTCTAGGGGTGGCCGAGCCGTGCGCGCCCCAAGATAACTAAATGGGGAGGCGCGTCCCACAGCCCTCCCCGGTGCAGTGGACCGCAGCTCTCACAGGCGCCGGCTGCATCTGTTATGTAATGCGGCCGGCGCCTGTGAAAGCCGCGACCTATGTCAGTGTGGCAAGTTCCTAATCCCCCCTCCCCCACTCTGCCCACTATTAATAAAAAAAAAAAACAACTTACGGCGGGGCGGGCCCAAAGAAAAAAAAAAACAAAAACCTTACCTTCCGGTGCCGGGAGCTTCCTCCCTCCCTCACGTCTCCTCTTTCCACTGCGTGCCGGCCAGGCGTGACGTCATCACGCCGGCAAATCGCAGTGACTGAGGAGCGTGTGGAGAGGAGCTCAGGGGGAGCCAGAAGACAGAAGATAAAGAATAAAGAAGTGAAAATAAAAGGTAAGTAAAGCAGCAGAAGGGACAGTGTGTGTATGAGGAAGGGGCAGTGTGAGTGTATAATGAGGGGCCACAGTGTGTGTGTGTGTATGTATGATGAAGGGGGCACAGTGTGTATGAGGAGGTACAGTGTGTGTATGATGGAGGGGGCACAGTGAGTGTATAATGAGGGGGCACAGTGTGAGTGTATAATAAGGGAGCACAGTGTGTGAGGGGGTACAGTGTGTGTATGATGAAGGGGGCACAGCGTGTGTATAATTTGTTTAAGTACTTTTTTTTTTTTTGGGAGGGGGGGGGCGCCATCATTTTTTCCTGCCCTGGGCTCTGCTAAGTCTAGAAACGGCACTGAGACAACACATAAATAATAGACAATTATTTACAGAGATATAATGAATATTGGAGATGCTAAAGCACCCTCAGAAATTCATTGTTAATTCTATTTTAAATAGCAAGCATTTTTTTGCCATACAATGTAATAATGCATTGTCAGGCAATGCTCTGTTATTTATTTTATTTGTTGGCAAATAAAACTTTGACCTCATTTCTCTGACTGTCAGCAATCAATATTTGAGATTAGAGAAGAAACAAATAGTGAGCACTGTCATTTCTTTTATTGGATTCACCTGCTGACCTTTTCATCACAATATTTCCTAGCTCTTCTTGTAGATATTGAAAAAAATCTATATGACAAAGCAGTAAAAAAAACATAATAAATCAGCCTTTTCCATGCATGGAAATCACTCCTGATTTCAAATTCCTTCCTGACAGAAGCTACTCTGACTAATTTAACATATTACTAACTGAATCTAAACATAATACAAAAAGAACAACTAGTGGGTTCGGACGGACTGTTGATCCACTCGTGTGACATAAGGCTTTATGCTTTATGTAAGTCACTAAATCTCTGCACGAGAGAGGGGCGTGACAGGGGGAGTTCATTCCCCTCTAATTAAGACCTCTGCACATACAGAAAGAATACAGGGTTCTGGATCTGGTCCTATCAGAGGTGGATTAAGGCTTCGGGGGGCCCAGGCCACTCAAGACAAGCGGGGGCCCTGGCTCCTCTCCGCACGCTCCTCACTTTCAGACCGGACGTGATGATGTCACGCACGGCTGACAGACTCAGTGAGTTACAGTGACCCATATAATTACAGTGAGTATTCTACTGACATATATACAAGACAGAGAACATAATACTGATCACCATACAATAAGGACCACTTAAGACAATAGAAACTCCATTCTAGTTACCGCCATAAGATACAGACTATGGCCCGGATCCAGAACTACGGCCGTCTGTTGAAAGATAGCTACTGCGCATGCGTAGTAGCTATTGTACGTAATCTACGTATCGTTTTGATACGTAGATTGCGTATATGTACGTATATGTGGTCTTAAAGACCACATATACGCAATCTACGTATCAAAACGATACGTAGATTACGTACAATAGCTACTACGCATGCGCAGTAGCTATCTTTCAGCAAATTACGGTCTGTGGAAGACGGCCGTAGTTCTGGATCCGGGCCTATATTATAATTATTGCCGTACCATACACACTGCATCCTAGTTATCACCATTCAATACACTTTCATCCTAGTTATAGCCATACAATACATGCATTTTAATGACTGCCATACAACAATAATTTTTATTTTGTCATTAGCAGTGTGGTCTGCATATAAATGTTGTTTCCTAAATAAAGGGGCATTGGACTTTTTATATTCACATTTGACCTTATAAACTCAGTAACTGACTACAAAGACTACAAAGACCTACGCTCACCCGTGTTTTTACACTTTTTGTAAGTGTACAAGCGCCCTTTAGTACTTACTGCGCATACGCACGGCCGATGTTACGCAAAGAAACACTGAGCGTATGGGCCTTGAGCGCGCCAGCTTTGTAACAATGCTTTGAAGGGGCGTGCCAGCCATACGAAACCTGTAGTTACGCTTCGAGGGCGGGGTGAGGCATTTAAATCGTACAGTATGGGCGTGCTAAGTGTCGTAACTACGCAAGGAGCCTACGGACGCCCACGGTTACGCTCAGCAAAGTTAGTGTAGGGTTTGGTCGGCGTAAGACGGCTGACGACCGAGGGGAGTGCCTAGGGGAGTGCTTCATAGGTACGCTGGCGTAAATACACTACGCACAAGGGCGTTTCATGAGTGTAGGTCTGGATCAGGCCCAATGTACTCATGTGGTATATATGTGTATATATATATATATATATATATATATTACTGGGCTTCATTCAATTAAAGGAAATGTCTTAAAGTAAAACTGTGTATACAACCAGTCTTATTGCCTTTTTCCTTCTGTGTCTAACCACTCTTTGTGTCCAGCCAGTATTATTGCTACCTCTTTATGTATGTGTCCATCTATCCTTATTTCCCCTTCTTTTGTTTGTTCAACCAGCCTTATTGCCTCCTCCTTCTGTGTCCAGCCAGTCTTATTTCCCCCCTCTTTATTTGTGTCCAGTCAGCCTTATTGGCCCCTCCTTCTGTGTCCTCCCAGCCTTATTTCCTCTTTATGTGTATTGAGTCAGCCTTATTGCCCCCCTCCTTCTGTGTTCAGCCAGCATTATTACCCCCTCTTTATTTTTGTCCAATCAGCTTTATACCCCCCCTGTGTATTCAACCAGCCTTATAGCCCCTTCCTTCTGTGTCCAACCAGTCTTATTGCCCCCTCTTTATGAGTGTCCACCCAGCCTTATTGCCACCTCCTTCTGTGTCCATTCAGCCTTAATGCCCCCAGCTTCTGGTTCCAGCTAACCTTATTGCCCCTTTCTTTATATGTGTCCACCCAGCCAGGCTTATTGCACCTTCAGTTCTGCGTATCCAGTCAGCCTTATAACCTCTTTGTCTTTGTGTCCAACCAACCTTATTGCCCCTTTCTCCTGTTTCCAACCAATATTTTTGCCCCCTTCGTGTCCAGCCAGCCTTACTGCCCCTTTTTTCTGTGTCCAGCCAGTCTTAATCCGGTACTAGGTCCTATGTTACCATCCTGGGGATTCTAAGAAATGCTTTCTATAAGATTTTGATAACTTAGGTTGATTATCTATGAATGATAAAGAAAATATGCTTTAATGCATTATTTATGATGTGTTTTTGATTCCTCCTAATACTTGCCGGGACATGTTCAGACACAGATCAGCCTCTTTAATGTGTAATAACAAGTAATTTATGCTGCTTTACTCTATTGCCGATGATGAAACAAGCTTTATTAGCTTCCTGATTATTTCAGGAGTATCTCATGGTAAGAACCGTATGTGAAGGAGTTTCACTGCCATGTTGTTTACTTGTTGTTTAAATTATTAAGTTTAATAAATCTAGGGTAAATCACAGGTCCGTATCTAGAGGTATGCGGCAGTGGGTCTGTCCAGGGTGTGAGATTAAAAGAAGATACTATTTGCTGTGATTTAAGTCAATTTGGGTGCAACTGAGGGCTAAGATACATTAGATCTACCCCCTGACATTAAAATACCTAGTTACGGTTCTGACAGAACCAAATTGACTGATACTGTTTAATAGAAATTTATAGACAACAAAATTCTTAATACTTAATACTAAGTAAGGACCTGATCCAGACCTACGCTCATGAAACGATCATGTGCGTAGCGTATTTACGCCAGCGTACCAATGATGCACTTCCCTCAGCACTTCCCTTGGTCGTACTTAGTTTTGCCGTCTTACTCCCAGCAAACCCTACCCTAACTTTTCTGATCATAACCGTACTGTACGATTTTAATGCCTCACCCCGCCCTCGGTGCGTATTTACGGATTTCATATGGCAGGCACGCCTCCTCGAGCGTTATTACGAGGCTGTTACCCTCAAGGCCCATACGCTCAGAATTTCTGAGCATAACATGTGCCCCGCACTTGCGCCGTAAGTACAAATAGCCGTTTTTACGCTTATGACCATAGTAAAAACGCACCCGAGCGTAGGTCTGGATCAGGCCCTAAGTATGTCCCCTTTCAGAATAACTTTTTCTAAATTGTAGATCGACTGGTCTACATTGAACCTTGGCTCTTGCTTTTAATTTAAGATAAAGCTTAAATACATCCTTTGCAGACATTATTAGAGTTGAGAGGTGATGTTTCCTTGCCCAGGTCTAAATATCAGTTTAAAAGTAAAGCTGGTCAATATCTTTGTGCAATAAGCAAAAGAAAAGTATTCTCCCTGCATGCAAACAATTGACTCCCCTGAATATCAGCATGGTTTTTACCATCCACCTGTTTTCCACATAGTCTGTGACTCTGGGTCTGGTCTGTGATGTAAAATGAGCGTGTTTTTCCTCAGGTTTCTCTTGAAAATAGATCATTTTATGTGGTAGCCTCAACCAGGGGCGTCACAACTTTTTTTTTTGGGGGGGGACAGGAACTTAGTCCTTCCACTGGTGCCCCCTTCTCATCTTGGTGCGCCCCCCTCACCTTCTTGTTGTGTACTAAGTGTGTTGGTGCTGTCGCGAAGCGGCGGCATTCACCAAAGGGGGTGTGGCTAACACTATGTGGGCGTGGTCAAGTCATTGGGGGGGGTCAAACCATCATGTCTGCAGCCACCCAGTACTCTGATCATGTCTCTAGCCCCACCAGTATTACCCATCATGTGCCAACAGCCCCCTCATCAAGTACGGCCAGCCCCTGTGTGAGCATAGTTACACACAGTTACACAGTTAGGCTACCCTAACTTCAGCCGGCATAACTGTGTGTAACTACGCTCACACAGGAGCATAAGGTGTCTAACCCAGCCCTGCCCTACTAATTACCCTCCCTCCCCCCGCCCTGCTTCCGTAACTACAGCATTTCTGCCGTTCTTACGCATACGGCCGTCATAAAAACGACAGCGGCCTTATGGCTGGATCAGCCCCATAAAGAGCAAAATACATATTTGTAACCACAATACAAAGAAAACTAAACAAAACAAAGTACTGCACTAGCTAAAACTGCCCCTATCACTTAAAAATGAAGTTTTTCTTATTTAGTAAAGCTGCATCGCCAATGGAAACTTAGTTACCACGGCGATGCAGCTAGCGTTCAGAGACCATCGCTGGCCTGTTCTTCCTAATGCGGGCCAGCGTGGTCTCATATTTATACAGCTGGGAAGCAGAGTTTTATCACTCCGCTCCCAGTGTAACCTAACGCCAGCTCCCACTGTTTGGAACAAAACGTGGGCCACCAACTTCTGAATATGTCTTAGTATTTATTAAAATATTAGAAGCACAAATGGAATTTGCACAAGACATTATTAGCATTATCTGGTACTTCTGTGATTGCATCTAGTAGATTTTAAATTGTATAGTATAAAATTACATTCTGCTGCCATCTATTGTTATTTTATTACAGTACCTTCTAAAGGCTATGAAAAGTAATAAGCAATATTCTGCAGGCTCCTGCTCTTAGCTAAGGTTTATGTAGGGGTCCAGGCAACAGGCTATTTTATGTTTTGCTATAATAATAATATATTAATGAAGAATCTAATTCCAGAAAAATTATATGAGGCTGTCAATAAAGGTAACACATTCTAAAATGTGTTACTATCCATTAAAATGCAATAAGAAGTAATGTAATTTAATTCCATTCAGACGACCAAATAGCATAATAGATATAATGGACTAGATTCAGACCACCGCACGCGTTCTGCATGTGTGGGAGTCTGCTATTATGCATGGAAGAAGGGAGTGAATTTCCCTGTCATTCCTCTCTGAAGTGTCTATAACCCCAACTTTAAGTTTACTGCACGGATCAGTGTCTGTACAATCGAAGATCTGTGCAAATAATATTTATGCCGCCCCGTTTGTTTTATTAGCATGGTAAACTCTGACTCCGGTGTGGTGTTTTGCCATGCAGAAGGTAAATTACGGATGGATCTCCATGAGGACGAAACGGAGTGGCGTAGCATTTAGGGCGCTCATGCGCAGATGTTACGAGCAAGGGGACTGACGTAAGCGGCTAGCAAAAGTTCCCTTGCATTATTATCTGTGAATCTGGTCCAATATCTGTTATTAGACTGATCATGTGACTGGCATTCATCATACAGCCTTCATTTTTTTATATTGTTTGAGCATATTCACACTGATTCACACTTCACAATAAGCTTGAAAATAAGAGAGGAAAGTTACTCCTGGGCTAAACCATGTTGATTGCAGGGGACTCATATTTCATCTGTTGGAAACATTATTAGAGTTGAGAGGGGGCGTTCCCCAGCCCAAGTCTAAATAACAGTGTGATAGTAAAGCTGGCCACTATCTGTGTTCAGTAAGCAATTTAAAGATATATCCCTGCATGCAAAGAATTCAATTAACTTGACTCCCCCTGAAATCAACATGGTTTTGCCCAGGTCTAACCACACCGCAGGACATCCCGACGCTAATGACAGCTCTGTTTTCATTGGGGTGTATTTATAAACGTTATTTGGTCACCATGGAAACGAGATTTCACAGGTTGCCAAAGGGTATAAATATATAAAATAAATATATATTTTATATTGTAGCTAGGAGGGGTATTCGTTTATGTTTTGTTATAACGCATGACAGAGCATGCTAGGACTTGTGGTTCTCCAAGCGCTAGCATGCCCTGCCATCCTTGGGCATGCTGATTATTGTAGCACTACAAGCATCAGCATGCCCTATACTTAACGTGACCATACTTCCCGTTTTGAACGTGACAGTCACGTTTTTTGATGGACTGTACCGTTGTCCCCGTGCCCCGCTTCAGGACGCCAAAATGTCCCGTTTTCAGAGAGCAACAGGTGGCATACACTGGATGTCACCTGTTGCTCGCTGATAACGGTACATTTCCGCGTCACATTCATACTCACTAGCCACCGCTGGGTCCCGATGCCCTGCTCACCCGCTCGCAGCTCCATTCACAAGACGTCAGCTTGTACTGAGGTCACGCTGACGTCATTCTGCAGAGCGCACTGCGGAGGAGAGAGCTGGAGGTAAGAAGACAGCAGGAAAAGGTAAGTTTATTATGTGGAAGAAGGTATTTTGCTTTGGGGCGTGTGGAGGAATAACATTGAGGGAGCACACACTAAAGAGGCAGTTATAAGACGTAAGGGGCAATAAGACTGTCTGCACAGAACTTGAGGGGGAAATGAGGCTGGCTGGACAAAAATAAAGGGGGAAATAAGGCTGATTGGACAAAAATAAAGGGGGAAATGAGGCTGACTGGACAAAAATAAAGGGGGAAATGAGGCTGTCTGGACAAAAATAAAGGGGGAAATGAGGCTGTCTGGACAAAAATAAAGCGGAAATGGGGCTAACTGGACAAAAATAAAGGGGGAAATGAGGCTGACTGGACAAAAATAAAGAGGGGGAAATAAGACTGGCTGGACAAAAATTAAGAGGGGTAAATAAAGTTGACTGGACAATAAAGAGGGGGCAAAGAAGGCTGTCTGGAGATAAATTAATAGGGGGGGAAATAAGGCTAACTGGACAAAAATTAAGAGGGGGAAATGAGACTGGCTGGACAAAAAATAAGAGGGGAAATAAGGATGGCTGGACAAAAATAAAGGGGGGGGGAACTGAGGCTGGCGGACAAAAATTAAGAGGGGTAAATAAGGCTGGCTGGACAAAAATTAAGAGGAGGGAAAGAAGGCTGGCTGGACAAAAGGAGAGGGCAATATGGCCAAATTGACACAGAAGGAGGGGGCAATAAGACTGGCTGGACACAGAAGGAGGGGGCAATAAGACTGGCTGGACACAGAAGGAGGGGGCAATAAGACTGGCTGGACACAGAAGGAGGGGGCAATAAGACTGGCTGGACACAGAAGGAGGGGGCAATAAGACTGGCTGGACACAGAAGGAGGGGGCAATAAGACTGGCTTGACACAGAAGGAGGGGGCAATAAGACTGGCTGGACACAGAAGGAGGGGGCAATAAGACTGGTTGGATACACAGAAGGAAGGGGCAATAATGCTGGTTGGATACACAGAAGGAGGGGGTATAAAGCTTACTGGACACAGGAGGGGCAATAAGGCTGACTGAGAAGAGTAAAAAAGTGGGCAAAAAGGCTGGCTGGACTGGACACAGAGGGCAATAAGACTGGCTGGACACATAGAAGAAAGGACATTAAGGCTTAATGGTCACACAGAAAGAAGGGGCAATAAGTCTGACTGGACACACAATGAAGGGGCAATAAGGCATTTTGAACACACAAAAGGAAGGGGCAGAAAGGCTGGCTGGTTCGATACACAGAAGGAAGGGGCAGAAAGGCTTTCTGGACACACACAGGTAGGGGCAGTAAGCCTTATTGAACACATAAACAAGGGCAGAAAGGCTGGCTGATCTGACACACACAAGAAAGGGGTAGAAAGGCTGACTGGAGGCACACACACAAGGAGAGGAGAGACTGGATTGCTCTAGAGACACACATAGAGGGTGAGATTGGATTGCTTTTGAGACACACAAGAGGGCAAGAAAGGCTGGATGGAGGTATATTTAATATGTGTAGATTTCTGTACTTTATTAGTTAATTCTTCATATAGTTTTACTTTCAGAATGTTGCTTTAATTGAATGTAGCCCATGAAACTAGGATGCAATGTGTATTGTATGGTGATAACTAGGATGCAATGTGTATTAAATAGCGATAACTAGGATGCAATGTGTATTAAATAGCGATAACTAGGATGCAATGTGTATTAAATAGCGATAACTAGGATGCAATGTGTATTAAATAGCGATAACTAGGATGCAATGTGTATTAAATAGCGATAACTAGGATGCAATGTGTATTAAATAGCGATAACTAGGATGCAATGTGTATTAAATAGCGATAACTAGGATGCAATGTGTATTAAATAGCGATAACTAGGATGCAATGTATGTTCTCTGCCTTGTATTTATGTCAGTAGGATACTCATTGTAATTATATGGGTCACTGTAAATGAGAATTGATAGTACAACACGCTTTTCACACTGAGCTGTCTGTGGGTGTAACAGATGATACACAATTTATTTGCAAGTTTCATTAAAACAATTATCCTCCGGTCATAACTTTTTGACCACGTCCATTGACTATGTGGTGGACCCCCATAAAAATTAGTAGATGTCTAGATGTCCCGTTTTAAAGAAAAAAAGAAATGGTCACGTTACCTATACTTGTAAATTGGTTTTCTTTTACTTTCCGACGCTAAAAACAGATATGTTTACTGTTGCCATAGCACCTGTCTGCCAGTAGGACCTGGGAATAACCCTTCCTTTTTGCCAGGGTTGAAGTCCTGGGTCTTTTTCGACTCGGGTCGACCGGAAGTGGACGTTTCACACCGCCACCAAATTCTCGGGTTTTGCCAAAAACCCAGGTATTTGGTGGCGGTGTGAAAGTCGTTTAAGACTCCCTTCCCTGCAGCCTGTGCCTAAGACTCCCCTCCCTGCAGCCTTCCTCTAAGAATCCCTTCCCTGCAGCCTGTCCCTAAGACTCCCTTCCATTTGGCCTGACCAGAAAATGTGCTTTCAGCTTCCTGTATTTCTAAGATACTCTTATCGGACCAGAGATTGCATTCCCCAGTGGATTGCACGCAGCCCACTCAAGGTTTGTACCGCAAGTACAGCACATGGGCTGTGTGATAATTTACATGTACCTCTTGATCAGACCCTGTGTTTGTATCCAAAGTCATTGGATAGGGAACTAATTATTTAGGTACCTAGACATTTAGCTAGATGGAAGGGTTCAAGTAAGCAGCATTTGAATTACAGTGTTAATATTAATGATTCAAATGTATTACTATGTGATCCAGTTAGGCATATTCTCATATTCTTTGTAAATGTAATTCTGCCCAGGGCCAGCGGACCATGCTAGATAGGAGCTCATTCCCCCGCTCCCTGCACCGCAGCACTGACTTGGACGCCGCTGTAATGCAATGTAAGGTGCTCTCATCACTCTGATGAGAGCGCCTTACAGAGTCTAACAGCAGCGTGCATTCACTTCTACTCAGCCTGTGTGACAGGCAGATGTAGAGTGCACAGCACTTATCACCTATGAGATCCACCTTGCTCTAAACCATCAGCCAGACCGTGCACGTGGCCGGGACACCCGCCAGTGATTCACTCATTCTCACACAGCGCTGTGTAGTCACTACTGCCACATATGAGAGATTTACTACTGTACCACACTTAGAACTTCGTGGTGGTAAATATACCTTTATTTGGATTCATTTATTTATACTAAACTGTGCTACTGATTTGAGGTGTCGATTCTTCCGCTGTGCACACGATACCAGACTATTCATCCACTTTGTATTCTACGGTGATAATTATACTGATAACATTTATCAGCTACTTCATTGCAACTTTGTATTTATCTTGGCCAGTTCTATTTCTGTGCTTTTCTAAACTGAAAGGTCTATTCCACCTGATTGCCACCAACGAAAGTGCCATATCTCTCTGAATCATTTGCTACCATTGCATTCTATTGTGAATCATCTCACCACAACCTGCTATTCGGGACTTAATATGATTCAATTTCCACACAGCATTTTGGACAAGTGTTTTGTTTTGTTTTAATTTACATTTTTATTATATTTGTTATTTTAACTTGTGTATTTTACCCATTAAATACTGTTGCTATTTAAAATCTACAATATCACTTGCTTGTTTTGATATGATATATAGAAGATTTAGGATTTAAGCGCGGTTTACCATTTTCTATTTATAGCTGAGACTAGGGGACTGATCCAGACCTACGCGACGGCGGGCGTAAGCGTAAGATCGGCTGAAAAGCCGATCTGCGCATGCGCTGGGCAGATGTTTCCCAGCGTAGCTACGGCAACGCCTGATCAACGATCGGGTGTCCGTAGGAACAGCGTAGGGATGCTGGAGGGGGCGTCCCTACGTTAAGGTTAGTGTAGGTGGGCGGGGGGAGGTAGTTTAATGAGGGACGGCGGGAGGGCTTAGCGGTAGCACGCTCGTGTGCAAGCGTATTACCTATTGCTTACGCCGGCTGAAGTTAGGGTAGCCTTCAGCCGGCGTAAGCAATGGGAAATACGCCCGCACAGGGGGAGTGTCGGGGAGAGTGGACGCCGATACGCTGTGCTTTAGTAAGCACAGCGCATCGGCGTAGGTCTGGATCAGGCCCTAGGACACTGTTGTGTAGTGGTGACTATGATTTGCATTGTTTTATTGTGGTTACAATCGTTTTGTATGATGACGCTTATTATAATCTAGGATGGTCACTGGTGTCAAATTGTTAAACAAAATTAGTTTGCAGGGGGGCGCCAAACACCTTAGCACCGGCCCTGATTCTGCCATAACTAAGGCTCTGTCCCATCTGCCAATTGCTGGCCAATTTTAAATAGTTACCTGTGGTGCTCAGTCTCCATGGGTAGGGGTGATACAGCCTGAGTATAATGGCTGTAAGGATTGCAATAGAAGGAACAAAAGTATAAATGTCACTAAATATATCTTTGATTTATAGCTGTGGATGGCCTGTGGGTGACACTTTCACATTTCCAGCTTTATTGTCAAATATTTATTTGAGCTTCTTACTACTCATAAAATAATTCTACTTTTATTGGAACTTAAGGTTATAACCCCATTGAAACTCAGAGGCAGCGCTAATATGTGCGCTTAGTATTATCCTCTGTAGGAAATGATACTGACCTGTTCCTGTGCTGCCCATTAGAAGTTTCTTCTACTGTTCTCTGCATGCTTCATTCTGCATAGAAGCCAGCTGCGGGTTCATAAGACAGGAAGGAAATATATATCATTATGACAGATGCTGGTAAGTATTTATCTTTCTGTTGTTTGTTTAAAAAAATGGAGACAAATATTTAATAATAATTTCTTCAACTTACATTTATCTTTGGCCCGGATTCACAACAACGTACATGTTGCACATACGGTCTTACAATACCAATAGTAGATACTGCGCATACGTAGTAACTATTTTACCTAATCTATGTATCGTTTTGTTACCTAGATTGCGTATATGCGGTCTTTAAAGACCGCATATATATGCAATCTACGTAACGAAAATATACGTAGATTACTTAAAATAGGTGCTACGCATGCGCAGTAGCTACTATTGGTATTGTAAGACCGTATGTGCAACATGTACATTGTTGTGAATCCGGGCCTTTATCTCTAAACCTAAAGTCCCAAACTACTTATCAAAGTACAACCTTATCTCTTACCAACTGTGCTGGCCTATGTAACTGAATGTCCTTCTGCCATTTCAAACTTAGGGCTGTATTCAGAGATCCATTTGCTAAAAGTACACGCACGGACGTTGCAAGGCAACACCCATGACACTCCCTTCACACGGACGGGTTGACGGTGACTTACGAGTGCCTCGACCACCCTTATCTTTAAGCGTGCAGTTCCGTGCGTATAATACTTCCGTACGTGCGTATCTAACTAACCACACCCTCACCTCGTACTCAAACGGTCATTTAAATGCCTCCCGCCACTCACTTTCACATATTTGTCTCCGGACGGATTATAACCATGCCCCTCCATACGTATTTTCTCACGTGCGATTCACAAGTCCATGCCTAATGGACTTACGTGCGTAAAATCAACGTAGATAGCGTAAATTTACTACGTTACTACGCATGCAGTTCATCAGATAGTAAAAATACACACAGAATTTCCCGTAAAGACGGTTCTCTGAATGTGGCCCTTAATCTTTCAATAACAACTAATAATATTTCCACTTCCCAATAAAAGCTACCAACCTAGGCCCAGATTTACTAAGCTGCGGGAAAGGAAAAGTGTAGATATTGCCCATAGCAACCAATCAGATTCTAGCTCTCACTTTCCTATTACATACTAGAAAATGTCAGCTAGAATCTGATTGGTTGCTGTGGGCAACATACCAACTTTTCCTTTCCCATAGCTTAGTAAATCTTTTCCCTAGTCTATCTATTTCTTATGACATGACTGGTATTTGATCTGCACACGCAGTGCAGGCTGACTGAGGCTTGTAGTACAGGAGTACTGGTTGAACTGCACACACATTGTAGGCTGGCTGAGGCCTGTTGTACAGGAACACTAGCTGAACTGCACACACAGTGCAGGCTGGCTGAGAACTGTAGTACAGGAAAGCTAGTGGAACTGCCGACAAAGTGCAAGCTGGCAAATGTGAGAAGACTGAGAATACTCAAGGGATACTCAGGGACCAGGAACGCGATACAGAGTACTTGTTGCACTAGCACAGATGGAACGGTGCCAACAATTCAAAGCGCATTGCGCTGATTGGCAGAGCAGTTGCCATGGAATCAATTTTGCTAGAAAAGGGGTTCTCAACCTTTTTTTTGTTGAGTACCACTTACTCACTAAGGAACCAGGTGAAGTACCACTTTGCAAAAATGCCTCCCTTAATGTTCTTATCTCCCTCTCCGCATATTATACCCCTACTCTTATCTTCCTCTTCACATATTACACCCCCCTACTCTTATATCCCACCACACACATTACACCCCTCTACTCTTCTATCACATTACACCATCCACCCCCCTCTGTTATATCCCTCTCTACAAATTATAGTTCCCTTAATGCTCTTATCTCCCTCTCCACATATTACACCCCCTTACTCTTATCACACTCTTCACATATTACACCCCACCTACTCTTATCTCCCTCTTCATATATAAGACCCCCACCTATTCTTATCTCCCTCTTCACATATTATACCCCACCTATTCTTATCTCCCTCTTCATATATTAGACCCCCACCTACTCTTATCTCCCTCTTCACATATTACAAACCCTTACTCTTATCTCCCTCTTCACATATTACACCCCACCGACTCTTATCTCCCTCTTCACATATTACAC
>WWET01010121.1:2792-13989 GCA_011038615.1 Limnodynastes dumerilii
AGCCCCTGGTCAGGGGGGGGGGGGTACTGTTACGCTGTCCGCAGAAGTTCTTACCTCTGCTGCGGCTTCCTGTACACACGCCGGGGATTCCCCTGCCTGATGGCCTCCCTAGTTACGGCGTCCTGGTTACCACACGTGGGCGCCGCTTCTGCTCTAAGCGCGTGTCCCACGTGTCTGTTGGCATTTGTGCGTTCCCCGTCGATAAGGGGGCGCATCATCATCATCCAGGGGGCTTGGTCTCTGCTCTGGCCAATTGGATCTCTCTTCCTTCTATATTAACACCCTCATTTGTGCAGTCTGGCGCCGGTTTTAGTCTCTGCCCATCAGACCTGTGACCTGCTATCTTTCTTGTGTACCTAGTGCCTTGCTTCTTGCTTGCCTAGTGATCTGACCATTGCTTGCCCACTTACCTTGTACTATCCTTGCCTTTGTTTACCTAGTGTGTAATTTGCCCTGATTCTCCCTCCTTAGTGTGTTCACCTACCTCCCATACCTAAACCTTACCTGGAGTGCTAGTCTATGTTACCCTTTCGGGGGTCCCGCTGTATGCCTATGAGTGCGCGAGCCCTAGTCCGTCTTGTCCAGTCCTGTGAACTATCTTCCGTCCACCGTAACTGGTTCCGTGTTGATCGTAGTCCGTCTCAGTCCGGTCCCTTCCGGTCTGATTCTATTCCCGCTTTCCTTACTGCTCCCTTCTCTTCGGTTTGGTGTTCACTCCGGGTTTCCCTTTCTGTTCCTCGAGTCAGGTTCAACGGGGCACGTCCAGACTATTGAGGCGCAGCCAAATCCATCCCCACCACCAGGGACTCTGGTGAAGTCCACCCAATAGGAAAGTCTCCGTGCCCCGGCAGTCTACTCGGTCACTACCTCCCTTTCTTCTGTGGCCGCCTTGGTTCTCTCCGAGGTGAACCCGGGGCGTCACTCCAGTTCACCTTCTTCTCCACGACCACTCCGGATCTCTGCCAGGTAAACCCGGAGTGTCGTAACAATATCAAATTGTAAATGAACTAAATAAATATTGTTAATATTAACTATAAAATATCTGTAAAATATAATGAATGCTCTCTGAGGCTTAACCTTTAACCTAACTTTGTAATTAACAATATTTACAAATTAAATACAATAACAGACCCATGTATTTCCCATCCCTGATAGTTTGTGTAAGGTACCTGATATGATTTAACCAAGCACATATTTGCATAGCAGTGAGAAATAAATAGTTATGAGGGGAAGAATCAATGACATTACAAGTTATAATGACTTTTGTTAACTATTTTGTAAAAGATCTTATTTATGTCTTTGCAACTTTACACTGTGGACAGTAATATTTAGTTTTTTTTATTATAACACATTTATCTTGATTTGTTAATCCAACTCAACTAAGATGATACCACATTTTACAAATGTTACGCTCCACCATTGCTTCTTTTGGATTGTGGATCTTGCAGAGGCAATTTTTGGTGAGTTGTACTTTTTGGGTAATTTTTTTTTCTCTTTAATTTAATATAAGGAAACATGGTAAAGTGTTTCTCTTGAATGCTTTTGATTAAATGGTTCCTTATTTTGTGCTGTTGAAATGTATTTCAGTTAAATTGAATCCATTTGCCAGTGGCACAGCATTGGCTATTGCTATTGCAAAATCACTACAATCATTTTCACCCTCCTGGTTTTGGCAATATCACAAATTAATCTCAAGTACTGAATAATCTCCACTAATAGTGGACCATATAAATGCAATATCTGTTTTTTTTTTTTCAGATTCTCTGTAAGGGATGGTTTGAGAGAATCGTAAACTGTCACTGAAATCTTTGACCTGTGTGACATCACCCAGTGAGTACCCAAATGGTGTATTTGTACTACATTATCACCGGCAATAGGAGGAACACTGCAATGTACCAGTAACAAGGTGTCTTTCAGACCAGCAATGGAAGGGAACTACTTTGCTATCAAATGCTGGGAGACACTGATGACATTGTCATCTAACCATGCGTCATTGGCTACAGCTTCTTCATATCAGCTGTAAGTTAATACCGTTCACAGTGACCCATGGATTGTGTAAAACTGTAGTGGCGAAATCTTCATCTTCATCAATTATTGGATCAATGCTCACCGCCTGCCAGACATCTTTTCTAAGCATTTCTGCTTTTGATCCAAACCTTTTTGCTGCTGGTTTTTTAGGCATTTCATATAGTCTTTTTGGTAGTGGCTCAATTTCTTCTGTAAGTTTTCTTTTCATCGATGAAAATCATTTATTTTCATGCCTTGTTCTTTAGGAATGTTTGTTTTTACTTCTAATAAATCTTAAAATTTTTGTTCCAAATTTATCAAATAAGTTTAATTTTTTAAAAGATAAACAGCATCTGTTATTTTTTTTATGTTCTGCACAAAATTCTGAATTAAGTTAGTTCTTTTGTTCCTCCTTTGGAGTGCAAAGTCTTTGAGATCTTTAGATGCTGACATTGTATGCATGTTACCACTAGATGGGTATTCATCTACACTTCCTTCTCTTCTCGTTTCGAATGTTTCAGAAAACATTCTGTATCTAGTAAAAATAATGGATTGTTTTCATAGATTCACTTTTTCCCATCCCTAATTCTCTATAAGTGTAAATATGCAACACGTGTTTGCAAAGCAAGAGAAACCTTTGCCAATCTTCACACGTACAATATGGAAATTTTTTGCCAAGATTTACAGTATAATGTTTATCTTTCTCTGATTCACTTTTTACTTTGAAAATGCCACTTTTGGGATTGATACAGATCACATGGGTTCCATCAAGGTTGCTTGTCAATCTTTTCATAATGTGGTTAATAAATTCCTTAGGTCAATTTTTTAGGAAATTGGGTACATTTTCATGGTATTTCCGGTAAAATTCTGAACTAAGCAAATTTAACTGCGCATACCTAGGAAAAAAGACAATGATTATTACAAATTAAAAAGTTAAATTTGATAAACATATATAATCTTTAGCATTTTTGTTGTACATACATTAATTCTAAGCTGTCTGGCCTTGCAGAGGTCCTACTGGTTAAGACACACATAGAAAAGCAAAATGCAGCTCTCAAGATGCACATCTTAAAGTATTTAAAACTTGCAAATTATAAATTACTACAAAAATCATATAAAATATTAAATTAATGAAAATATTCATTATGACATTCTGAACATAATGAATGAAACATTTTATATTCAACATAGATTCAAGTTGGGGCTGAAGATGCCTGGCTCGGGCCCCATATCAATGAGACAGGGACCAAGACTGTGTGTGATAAAACTGCCAGAAACGTACAGATGGAAGTAGCGCTCATCACTCCATTTATGTATAAATACATTGCAAGCGACTCTCATCTTAACGCAATATATTTATAATCTGTGCTAGAGACTGGTGGCTTTGGACCAGATTTACTAAGCTGCAGATATGGAAAGGTGGAGATGTTGCCTACAGCAACCAATCATATTCTAGCTCTCATTTTTCAATTACATACTAGAGAATGGTAGCTAGAATCTGATTGGTTGCTATGGGCAACATCTCCACTTTTCCAAACCCACAGCTTAGTAAATCCGGCCATTTGAGTTCAAAGAGTGCAGGGACAACCCCCCTCCTGGGCATCAAGTAGCTAACAGACACATAAATGATTGTTGGTTATGTCACTGGATTCAAGGTATACACAATGTACACCTAATTGTATTGGTTATAAGAAATATAATACAATCATAAACAAAGAAATCAACATTTACCATCATTATTGAATAAGAATGAGCAAGTACATTCATTCAGCAATCTATGAGTTAAAACTATATCATACAGTATTTTAATAGAATTAGTGCAGAAAGATATGTCCCAGGGATAATGGGTCTGATCCAGACCTACGCCGATGCGCTGTGCTTAGTAATCTACCCTAACTTCAGCTGGCCTAAGCAAGGGAAAATTCACTCACACAGGAGCGTATGCCCGCTAACCCCTCCCTGCCTCCCTCCCTCATTAAACTATCTCTTCCAGCCCACCTACACTAACCTGAACGTAGTAACGCTGGGGGACGCCCCCTCCAGCGCTGCTACGGACGCCCGATCAATGATCAGGCATTGCCATAGCTACGCCGGGCAACATCTGCCCGGCGCATGCACAGATTAGGTTTTAAGCCGATCTTACTCTTCTGGCTGGCGTCTTATCGCCATCCAGCTTAGGTCTGGATCAGGCCCAATGGGCCATATCCAGACTTAGTAACATCAGTGGAGTTATGCACCTAATTTGCGCAAGTCCCCACAATAGTAACATTATCACATGCGTGCCACAGATGTTACTGTAGCGTAACAGCTAACGTACAGAAAATTTTTACGTCCTTTAGTTGTTACAGAAAAGGTGCAGACCCTTCAGGTACGTATGCCGTATCCACGCTATATAAGTGGTGATAATCATTTAAATGAAGGGTCTGGGATAAGGAAGACCATTATGCTTTGATCCGCATCTATATGGACTCAGATAAATTTGTAAATTGTTAAGGTAGGGTTCTGAAAATGTATGTGTTCCTAACTACCACCACACGAGGGGAGTGACGGGTGACGGTTCATTTCAATCTTCCTTAGGTACACTCAGACCCCCACACACATAAAGCATGCGTTGGGCTGGATCTGGCCCAAAGTTTATGTAAGCATATAAATTGTTAATCATGTTCACGATTTGATTCTGCTTTAAATCAAATACCTGTCTTTTAGCGTATCGCTTAGAAACATAGAAAGTAATGGCAGATAAGAGCCACATGGCCCATCCAGTCTAACGAGTTGTTTATGTAAATCTATACTGACCCTAGACCCTCAATATAGTTTAAGATTTAGGATATCTTTATATTTATCCCAAGCATGTTTACACTGTTTTACTGTGTTAGTCTCAACCATCTCAGATGGGAGAATATTCCACTTATCTATCACCCTTTCAGTGAAGTCATTTTTCCGCACATTTCCTTTGAATCTACCACCCTCCAGTTTATATCCATGCCCTCGTGTTCTATTACACCTCTTCTTTTGAAAAATGCCCCCTCCTCTAGCCAGTCACAACCCTTGATATATGTGGAAGCTGCTATCATATCCCATCTCTCCCTCCTCTGCTCCAAGCTATATAGGTTTAGTTCTGTCTATGTGAGTGTGACAACATTGAATTGAATCTTACACACTCTTATGGTTTTTACTGGCAGACCAGGCTGAGCGTACACATATCAAAGGTTAGTGGAACTACATAAAAAGATTGGACTGAATCCAGACATATAACCTGTTTTCTGATGCAAAAGACACAAGCACGGAATGCAGAATTGTACAATAAGGGCTTTGGAAAGCCAATTTGCATTCCTCTCCCCCACCTACCTTGCAGTAACGCCCAGGGGTGTATCTATGGATCTAGTGCCCCTGGCAAAGTAAGGGACTGGGACCCCCCCTTTACCCATTTACTACCATCATGTGCCTCCCACCCCCAAGTACTCCCATCATGTGCCTCCAGGCTCTAACGCCCCCCAAGTTTTCTTACCTTACATGTGTCCTCCGAGCAGGTCTGGGGCTAGAATTGATGTCCCACGGTGGCCAAGACTTGCAAGGGAAATGAAGTCTCACGGTCACAGAGAAACCTGTGACTGTGGGTATCCTAGCAACTAGCCAGCCCTCATTTTAAAAGCATCCAGCCGCAGTCGGACTCCAGACCAGCGCTTCACTAGGCAACGCTATCCCTTAGCCACTGGTGGCAAAGCCGGGCGGCGCTCCTGGCTGGTGCCATCCTGGATAAGGGGTAGATATGCCTCTGGTTACGCAGTCGTAAAAAAAATCGGTTGGCTGCATTACGATGCAGAAGTCCCTGTGCTGTACATGCACATTACAAAAGAAAGACACGCGCTAAAGTCAGCTTGAGTTTTAAATTTGGGATCCAAGCTATTATTGAGAATTGTAAGGTGCTGTCACTAAATATCTATAGTTTTGTAATGAAAAAACTTAGCATGATATATATACCCCAGAATTACCTCTCCACTTGTTGGATGGAATTTGTGTTCTGTTATCAGTGGAAATCTTGATACATAGGCATGATTACCTTGTATTGTCTCACTTTTAAAGGCCTCATTTAGCCTATTTGGAGCATTATGTCTTCTTTTATTGGTATCAGTATTGATCTATATGGACAATAAATAAATGTTTAATTGGTTAATTTTTGTGTAAAGTAACAGTGGGAGAGAGAAAGACACAAAGGGCCTCATTCATTAAAAACGATTTTGTGCTGCGGTTTTACATCGCAGCCCATCGTGCCGATATAGCCGCGATTTTGAAAAAAAAAATTCAAATTCATTAAGACGCGATTTTGCCGTGATTTTTTCAATCTCAGGCGATGGTGTGCGATTTTTAAAGGGCTAAATCGCGATGATTTTCAATAGAAAACCTCCGCGATTAGCCCTTTAACAAATCGCATCAAATCGCATGAGATTGAAAAAACCTAAGTGCTGCATGGTTGAAAGCCTTAGCCATGCTGTACTGATCGAACTACAAGGATCAGCAAAGCTGACCCTTGTAATTCTATCAGCACAACATGGTTAGACTTCTAACCATGCAGCGCTGCGTGTAGCGTGTGAAAAAAAAACCACAAAGCACAAAACATACATTAACCCCTAAAATCATTTAATAAAGTATGCATGTAAAAAATAAATATTCCCTAACTAACAATGTTCCCTAAATGTGTGCACTTACCTCCGGTGGTCATCTCTCCTAATCTAAGTGTAATGTGTGCAGTGTATTGTGTGTAATAAAATTAATAAAAGGTTTGTGCACTCACCGTTTGATGTCAGCATCTTGGGAAGCCTTCTTTTCTTCATTGTTATATGGACATGTGTTTTTGTCAGTCCCGATTGTAAATCACATTAAAATCGCACATCTCTGGCTGTGATTTTATTTTTGGTGAAGGCAATTTGTTCAAATCACCTTTAGTGAATACGGTGATTTTTTTTTCTATCTTTTACATGGCAAACATCTGGACTATTTCTGTCCAGCGATGTTTACCACGGCGATTTTTTTTTTTACACAAATCACGCGATTTTAAGCTTAATGAATCCGGCCAAATCGCGTTTAATGAATGAGGCCCAAAGACACTTATATGTATAGGATAAATGGAGCTCTGTATAAGGGCATTGCTTTGGCTAATATACAGTATTTCTAAGATTTTTAATTCATAACATAAAATTTGTAATTCAACAAAGAAAAAATGAGTACCAATACAGGTCCCCACAAACAGCGCCATAGTTTTAAGTGCACACCACCATTTCCACGTGTTGCTGCACGGATTCCTGTTAAAAACCACCTCCAAGCCGTTCCTGTCCTCACTACCCCTCTGACACAGGTAAGACCGTTACCAATACTATACCATAGGGCTAGTCAGGGCTCCGTCAGGAGCGAAGTGCCGCCGTGAGGCGGTTTTTTTATTTTTATTTTTTGTTTTTGTATCTCAGGGATAGATTGGCCAGTATATGCTTTGTTACATTACGTTACTCCCTGTTTACAATACATGCCTTCGGGCTTGGTGGTGTCCCGTGACTAGGTACTCCGGTGCACCCGTGGACCTATTAGTGTATTAAAGTCAATTTAGACGTGCAACTCACTATTGCCACAATATACATACTTTTTCCAACATACTAACCAACTTATTGGTTTGATATATGCTATTATCGCTACAATATTCGCTTGGCTTCTGTTTACAAGTTTTTTATATATTTTTTCACTCTCTTTTTAGTGGTATTATTAAAAGTTAATTTTTAAATGGCGGTGTGCACTTAAAACTATGGCGCTATTTGTGGGGACCTGTATTGGTACTCATTTTTGTTGTTTTGGATTGTTATTGGCCATATAGTAGCACCCTCCTATTTCTTACTTAGGTAACATGTGATGCACCCCGTTTTTTCAATACATATAATTCACGATATCCAATCAAACAATATAAGAAAATTGCGTGCAGTGATCCTCTTCTCCGTTCTAATTCAACAAAGATAAATGTGTAAGAATGCAATTTGCCAAACTAATATTTCTCCTTAAAATCAGGGTATCTGATAATGTGCAAGATGTAGATTTCTGCAACCCATATTTTTTGGTATGCTGAATAATACACCTCCGTTTCATGAACATATGTTTGTCTCCCTTTGTTAAAAAATAATTTTAAATATTATATAGAAAGAACGTATGTTAATTTTCATTGTTATAGCACGTTAATTTCACTTTTGACAACCCACAATGACCACTGTTAAACATTTGGCTAGATCCATCCCCTGCACCCAACCTAACCCAGTCTCTTCTTCTAGGCTGCATCCCCTTCCTGCAGCCTCTCCCTAAGTCTCCCCTTCTCCTATATGTCCCCTCCTCTCCTCTGCCTCTCCTATTCATGCCCTCCTGGCAGACTAACAGTAAAACCACGCTACTAAACTACATCTTCTCCCCTGCACTAACCTGTTAGTAGTCGGAGAGCGTTGGAAACCGCTGGGTCCGGTGGTGTCGCTTGTTGATTTTCGGAATGTATTTATGTTATATAGTACACATAGCCGACAATTAGCTATCGGTTATGTGTAAGTAGAAAATGGGATTTCGCAGTGGTGAACATAAAATGGATGTTTCTAGGGGCAGGCGAGTCGTGCAATCACACGTGGTACGCCACCAAATTAAATAAAGGGGAGTGCCCAGCAAGGCAGTCTTCCTTTATGTCACTCTGCCCTTCACCGTTACTTGGTTACATAAACCGCGCCTCACACAGATGCCGGAAGCATCAGATAACATATGTGGCTGGCATCATTCATATAAAATGTAATGTTTATACTGGTCTTCTAAGGAAGCCCTGTGGGAAAAAAAATGCCTAATTTATTAACACTTATTTTACATATGTGGTAGCGTCAGTATTGATCTATATGGACAATAAATAAATGTTTAATTGGTTAATATTTGTGTATAGTAACGTGGGAGAGAAAGGGAGAAAGACACTTACTTCACATATGGACATGGATTTGATACTACAGGGCTACCATAAGAGCCCTGTGTATCCATTACTGTCTATATGAATTAAGCAGGTATGTCAGTGCCATTGAAGCAGAGTGCCATGGAGGAAGAGGGAGAAGATGGCAACTGAGTTAAGTAAACATTAAAATCGAAGAGGCACCAATGGAAACTACACACATAGACAGGGCACAAATTTAGGCTGTACACACTAGAGAGGCAGAAATGGAGGCTGGACAAACATGATAGATGCAGAATTGTAGGCTGTACATACATTCAAGGGGCAGAATTGGAGGCTGTACATACATTCAAGGGGCAGAATTGGAGGCTGGATACACAAATAAAAGGTAGATTTGGATGACTGGCCACATTCAATGGAAATAAATGGCTGCATGCAGACATTTTTTATATGGGGGAACTTATATCTGTTAGGTATAGAAACAACTATGATTCCACCATCCTCCACACATTCCATTCTCCCTTTTATTATTAGTGCATCTATTAGTGTTAAGCATATTTCTAGTCTTCTTTGCGTAAAATAAATGATAGTGAAAATGAAAAAAAAATTACAAAAAAGAAAAGTGGAATACAAACCTGAGTAATTTCTATTTGCCCTTTATATTTATTTTTCTTTACAAGGCTGAAGTTGTTTCCCAAATGGCACTGTAGACTCTTTCTCCCAACAACCGCATAGGGAATGCCAGAAACATAATTAGTTTACCATGCTGGATATTGTGACTTTGCCACTGAATACAATGTAGGAAATTGTCCTGAGTGTGTGCCATAAGAACCCATCTAACAGAGGAGGGGAGGATGGGACAACTTAAATGCTGATATCTGCATAAGATTTCTGTACATTGCTAACATGTAACTATTTGTTTTTAAATCCAGTATGCTGTAATTCATATGTAACATAAAACATTAAAAAACATCAACATGGAAAGATTTTGCATGAATTTAATGAAATTTAAAAAGAAAGCAGCATATATAACCAAAATCAAAAGATGAGGATAATTTAGAATCACTTAAATTAAACACATTTCACACACATACAAAAATAGAAAACATTTCTTTTGTTAAAAATAGTTACTAAAATCTGTTCCAATCTGCTTTGAGTGCCTTAACAAAAATATAACTAAAAAAAGGTATGTGCTGTAAAACAAGTGTGGTTCCCCGTAGCTAACGGCTCTATTTTGAAAGGGGTGTCCGCTCCCAGCCAGTTCTGAACTGACTGGGATATCGATTGCTTATGCACCGATGAGGCATAGCAATCGATCCCCCGAACACGGTGCTCCAAAAGGTGAGTTTCCCCCAACCTGCTCCCTAACCCAAACCCTAAGTTTCCCCCCCCAGCCTAACCCTAAGTCCTCCCCACAGCCTAACCATACGCCCTCCCACAGCCTAACTTTAAGTCCCCCACACAGCCTAACCCTAAGACCGGCCCCCCATAGCCTAACCCTACTCACCCCTTCATAAAAAAAAATTCTCAGAGGGCTCGCATTCTAAATATTAACAGCTGAAAAACAGCTTTCAGCTGTCCCTAATTCGCAATGTGAGCCTTCGCAGCGGGCGGGGACTCGCAACAATGTAAAACTATATTGTTTCAGTTCTGTTGACAGCGATAGGCCACTGGAATCTTAATTTTTAATAATGTACCTGCAAAAAGGTACCATACCACTGTCTGAACTATTACTAATATGACTGTTATTATAGTTTTGTGACGGGACGCTACTGCGCATGTCTTACAGTGAGGAGCAGAAGCATTCCTCCATATGTCCCAGGTCACCTCCCGCTCTCCAACCGCGACTCTGGTTGGTGTCCCGGCGCCCAGACTCCTCAAAGCTGTAGTTCTTGCGCAGTGTCTGTGGTCAGAGCAGGGAAGCAGGGGAAATGTAGTTCCCACTGCTCCCCTCTCTGACCACACAGCGTGAGAAATATAGCTCCCAGGAGTCTGTGCGCACGGACATCAGACAGGATCTCCGGCGCTCAGACTCAGGGGAGCTAAAGTTCTTGCGTTGTGTCTGTAGTCAGAGTAGGGAGACAGGGGAAATGTAGTTCCCACTCCTCCCTGCTCTGGCCACAGACAGCATGAGAGGGGGTGGAGAGGGCAGAAGGGGGACGTGTGGCATGGAGAGATGATGGGGAATACTGGGGGGGGTAAGGGCTGGAGACACATGATGGAGAATACTGCTGGGGGTGGGGG
>WWET01010123.1:0-11069 GCA_011038615.1 Limnodynastes dumerilii
GTCTTACAAGTGGGGAGGTACAGTAATATGTTCATTGTGTCTGGGACTGCAAGTTCAAAATCAATATTTAGACCATTTGGGTTCAGAGTTTTAAGGTTATATATCCACCTGGTTTCTGCTTGATTTAGTAGTTTATTAATGTCCCCTCTCTCCAGTTTTTTCTTAATTTCTCAATTCCATGAAAATTCTGTATTTCAGGCTTTTCATTGTGTACTTTTCTGTAATGGGCAGACTGGCTGTGTCTTTCTTCTCCTGTTAAAATATTTTTAATATGTTCCTTTATCCTTGTCTTTAATTTCCTAGTGGTTCTCCCAACATACAGTATCTCAGTCCACAGGGACATGTTATCAAGTAAATTATGCTTACACTGTTACAGGTGATTTTACCTTTTATATCGTGGTCTGACTCTAAGCCCTTACATTTTCTTATAGGTTTTGTACTCCTTTCTTTTTGTTGTTGTGCATGCCTTGCACTGGCCACAATGGAAAAAACCTTCTTCTTCCTTGTTAAAAGGTGGGTATTCTGGGAAATTGATTATTCAGGAATTCTAGTTCTTTTTGTTTAGAATGCTAGCTTTGTTTCCTTGTTTCAAAAGTGCTTCCAGTTCCTTTTTGAAACCTTCTGTGGGATCTGTTTTTACAGGTTTATAGGTCTTAATGTCTGATAGAAGTCTAAGTGCTTCTTCCATGTAGTCTGTTTTATTCAGGGAAACAATACCCCCCCACTTGTCGGCTGCTTTGATGATGATGTTGATGTTGATGATGATGTTTTCATTCTGGCCCAATTCTCTCAATGCCTGTTTCTCCTTGAATGTGAGGTTACCTTTTTTCTTATTTTTTATACTGATCTATCTAGATCCTTTTCTAATAATTTTTGAAATGTTGAAATTAAGTCACCTTTAAACTCATCTGTTTTATCACTAGATGTCTTTTTGCTTTTTTTTTAAATCATTTTTTGAGTGTCCATGTACATATAAATTTATGCACGTCAATGAACGTGTTAAATTTATTTAGGACAATGGGCTGGATCCAGACTTAAGAAAGAGCTTAAAATTAAGAGAGGAAAGTTACTCCTGGGAAAAACGGCCTAACACACCTGTTTTTTGCAATTTTCGGAGTTTTCATTAGCGTGTTAGGTTTAATATTTTTGTGCATTCAATGACTTTTTTTGCAATTTTCAGGCTTTTCATTAGGGGTGCTGCAATAAGGGCTGAAAACGTATAGAGGGGCTGTAATAAGGGCTGATGAGGGATGAGTTCCTGCACCTTTTTTTTTTTAAATAAAAAGGCACCGTTGATAATAGATAAAAAATCGAAGCCATGAGATTAGCGATAGAAGAGTACGGCGGCCTCCGTTATCTCCTTGCTGGAGCTCCATCCAGGCTGTGTTCCGTATCCATCCCAGTCAAATGCTGTCAAAGTCTCCACACTGTCTGGGGATTCCCTCTGGGATGTAGCCACTGCTTCCAATGCAATGCTACCAAGATGTAAAGTCATAATAAATGTCATTAGCTATTTTAAGGTTTGAAAAATATTATTTCATCAATTAAATTTCAGCACTGTCTGATGGAAGCCATAACTAGGTATATTCCAGCAGTGCTGTATGGAATGTTATCATTACTATTTAGTGGAGTGCCCATAGTCACATGCTCTACATTGCAGCCTCTCACCTTCACACCTGCACACAGGGCCAAAGCAGCACTTTCTGTGGTAACAGCTCGGAACAGGACATAGCCAGCAGTGAACTCTTCTACAGAGAGAGACAGAGCATCAAGGTTTATGACACCTTTATAGTCATCATTCTTAGTTTACTCATAAATTAAGTATGATCTTACTTGATCCATAAGGTGAATAGTATGATTTTGTCTTGTCAGCACTTCCATAGTCATATACAACAGGAATAGCAGGTCCATTGTGTGACAGACAGCCCCCAATATAGTACACCACAGGATATTTCTGAGAGACAATCAACAATTGCAGTCTCATGAATATCAGATACCATATACAGTGCCTGTGTTTAATAACCACAAATTATTATTTTATATGGTTAACCTAGAAATAATGAACATGTGAGGAACTAAAATTGTCAATTTATTTCAAATTTCATGTAATATTTCAGCAGACTCTGTTTCTGTGTATGAATATATAGGCTACAAGCCTATAAGCACTGTGCCATTTCTATATCTACAGTGGATTTAATAACCCCCCTCCCTAATGCCACAGAAGAGTTTTTAGGTTTTTTTTAACTGAGGAAATTCACTTATTTTAACCATAAATTGATATCAAGTTATTTTAACATGGAAAAACTCATGTAAATGCACCAACATTTCATTTAGATTTTTAGCTAGGGATGTGCCATTTCCAGTGACAAATAAAATGACCCAGATTTAACATACATTTATCAGAGCACTTACTTTATACAGCTGGAAGAGATTGCCCCCCTCTTGAGAAAAGAAGTCGTTGTCTGTGCGATATCGCAAAAGTGATTAATTTCTCCACTGGGACAAGGGTGTCTTGTTGGGAACATGCCATATACCCAAATGTTTGGTAACAATATCAAAATACCCAGGATTCTATAAGCCAATCATAAACAGACAAATGATATCTTTTAAACAATGTGATTTGATTTTAAATATGTAATCAGCAAGCTAGTGATTACACAATAGTACAGTGGTACCCAAAACGTGCACTGCGGCATCATGGAACAAGAGCTAGCTGCCAGTCAGAAGAAAGTAACTTTCCGCGTGCAGTCCTGTGCGTATATGTCCTCTGTACGTGCGTATCTTAATAATCGCACCCATTTTCCTTTATTTAAATGCCTCCCCCGCCCACTTTTATTTAAATTCTCCCATGCATATTTTTACAACGCAGATCCAGACGTATGTATCCCCGTGCGATTCACAAGTCCGTCCCTAAGGCATTTCCGTGCATATAGTCTACGTGAACTACATAAAAAAAGTTACTACGCATGCCCAGTTGAAACGTACCTAAAAATACGCACGGAACTGGCCGTAAAAACGGATCTCTGAATATGGCAAGAGGAGCCATGCACACTCCATTAATAAGAAATTTTGGTTATTTATTTAAGAATGTTATAAAACTGACAAACACAGCTGATGTTTAATTTACTTTGATCTTTACCTGTTTTGTTATACAATTTGAGTACATTTTTCTTTGAAAGTAAAATCATTGAAAAAAATATAAAACTATATTCTTCTCTTTATATGTATGTGTATGCTTTTTCTACCAATAAAATACTTATTAAGTTGTTTGAACCTAACGACTTAAAAAAACAGGACTGCTGTTTAATGGCTTAAGGCAGGTCTGGCTAACCTGTTCCTCTCCAGGCGTTGTGAAACTATGGGCCTAATCTAGACCTACGCATGAGAGCGGAGCGTATTACCCCTCCAGCATAAAAACTTTCACTCCCACGACACTACCCTTACCTTCCTTCCAGTACGCCCGCCGAACCCTACCCTAACTTTTCTATGTGTTCATAGGTATTTTCGTAGCGACGCGCTGTTCGTAGCAGCCTAAGCACGCCCATACTGTACAATTTAAATGGCTCCCCGCCTACATTCCTTAACTACAGCGTCCGTACTAACTTCGTACTATAAACACGCCCCATTGTCGGAAAATATGCAAACAATACGGACGCCCGCATCGCTGCTACGAAAAGGTCTTTGGTACGACCGGAAATTGTCACTATGCACATGCGCAGTGCGTTTTTTATGGCGATTTTACGCTTACGATCACCGTTAAATCGCCTGCGAGCGTAGGTCTGGATCAGGCCCTATGAGTCCCAGTGTGCTTTGTCAGATATCAGCTATGGCTATGCAGTCAAAGCATGCTGGGACTCGTAGTTTCACAACACGTGGAGAGCCACAGGTTGACTAGGCCTGGCTTAGGGGGACCTTAAATAAAAATTCCTATGCATCGAACTGAGGTTTTGGAATCACTAAATTATAGTGTTTCACATTCAGAGATACAATTATTGTGCGCTGCCTTCACGTCACTATACAATGCAATGCCATTCAATTATATATTTCTAGTTACAACTTAAACATTGAGTGTGGTTAATATAGTATACAAAGAGCAGGTGTGAGTATGGTGACAGATCAATCTCCTTAGTAACAATAAAGCTAAAGACTAAATTCCATCTCAAAGAACAGAAAGACATTGTTGTTGCTCCATAGGGCTGGTGTTATAAAAGTTTGGTCTTGGTATATTAATAGTTTTCTAATAGTGTTTGTCGAACTAATTATTAAACACACTTGTAAAGTGCATTGTGTTGTATGCTTACAAAATATGCCATAGACATTATAAGTACCTTATAATCATCACTTGTAGCTCCAACGGGCAGCCAAAATGTGGCATAGTTCGCCCAGTTTCCATCTCCTTCTGGGTAATTAAGGTTGTCCCCCTGTTGGCTTGACCAGCGATCTCCCACTGTACATTTCCCATTCTTGTTGTTCTCATGGACACTGGCCACTAATGTCCTCCACCATTGGTTGTCATGTCAGAAGGTCTGGTAGGACACTCCATCTTCAATACTCAGCATGTATATTCCATCTAAAGAAAATCATACCTTAATGAATTATTCATCTAATGATAGTAGCATATGCATTTGGATATATATCTGGAGATGTGAATACTGTATCTCACCCTGTGAATATTAAAGTGATTTCTTAATGTTAATATTTTATCATATAAAATTGATCATATATGTAAAGTATAATTATGTACATCATTTCAGAGGACTTAAGTTTGCATATGTTTTACACTTAGATATTTGCACACCAGTGAAGATGAGAAGGTTGCATCTCACCTGGTGCATTTTTGTCTGATTTCTTGATGTCTTTGCAGCTCCTGTAGCCATAGTAGCCACCACCAGTGGGTTTCCCAGAATTTAAAAAAAAAAAGTCATTTGCGCTGTTCTCGTCCCAACATGCCAGCAGATTCAGAATGTTTTGCTTCTTTTCCCGAAACGGACGCATACTCTAAGGACCAAACATCTGTGTTATATAATGAATTTCTATATGCTTTATCATTTGTAACATCTGAATACATATATATATATATATATATATATATATACACTGTAGAAACAGGCACTCCACCAGTAACTGTACACAGACAACGATGATACTGACGTTTCAGTACTATATTTGTACTTTCATTAGGGCAATAAATCTTACAACAAACACACATATATATATAGAGAGAGAGAGAAAATACAACAAAAACAAAATTACCCCACCAGAAAATGCACCAGAAAGGCGGTGGAGCCATGCATCTTTTTTGATGGGAAGTTTTACTTACAGAAACAGGGCTGTGCAATGGGGTCTAATATGGCCCTGTCATATGCAAACTCTTTTATGTTTGAAGTGGAGAAACTCCTTTTTCTCACAAACACAGAATGCAATAATGATCTACTATTGTTTTTTCGCTATATAGATGACATTTTTATTATATGGCTTGGCACCCAGTATCAATTTGAGGAGGCCATGCAAAAAATCAATGGTATGCATCATACAATTAAATGTACTTACAACATCAGCGATAAAGAAATCGTTTTTCTTGATGTGTTGGTGTGTAGGACACAAGATGGTCTACAAATCAGGATTTATCATAAACCTACAGACAAGTATACCTTACTTCATTCACAAAGCCATCATCCTGATAAACCTTATTAAATCCTTGCCATAATCTCAATTGGTCAGGATTAAGCGCATCAACAGTGATGGTACGGTGGCTCAAATACAAATAAAAGAAACTATTGACAAGTTCAGTGAGAGAGGATATAGCCCCAATATACTCAAGGAGGCACAACAAAAAATTGAACTTCTTTCAAGACAGAACACACTTGTGGACAAAATTCCCTGGGTGTCCCAATATAACTACCTCAGCTTTTTAAGCAAAAGGGCCTTATGTGCACTGTGGCCCATTGTTGCGACGGACAAGTCCCTTTCTGGCTTTTCTAGAAGAACTATATTACCGAGCTATATTAGAGCTAAAAATCTCTGTGACTTTTTATGTAAAAATGATGTCAGGAGTCAAAACACTATAAAGACTACACATTTTTTGACGAAACAAGCAGGTAGTTACCGGTGCTTGGGTTGCACTACCTGTACTACTACTAACCATATACTTACCGGCAACACGTTTAATAACCCTACAGATGGCAGAACTTATAGAATCAAACATGTGATTACATGTAACACCAGATATCATCAAATGTCCCTGCAACAAATTATATGTGGGCAAGACCACAAAGACACTTAAAAAATGGATGGCCTTACATAGATCGGCCATCATGGCCACTATTGAAGGGAAGAGGCAGGATCAACCAGTAGTGAGACATTGGGCTAACACAAGACACTTTATGAATAATTTTAGGACAATGGGCATCGATCATATTCCTCTATTTATACGAGGAGGGAATAGAGTGAATAACCTTATCCTATTACGGAGAGAGAGCACATGGATATTTAAAATGAACTCAGTAGTTCCATTTGGCCTTAACGAACAATTGCTGATGAATTGTTTCCTTTAATCATGTGTTTGTTGTCCTGATACTATATAATCCTCTGTATATTGCCCCTTCATCAAATGTCGACTGCACTCTGTTATGTTCTGTGGATCTATACTTGCTTCAAGTATTATTCATGCATCATTGCAGGTCATTCCAGGAAACTCTCTGTATTTTCTTTTCTTTTTTCAGTGTTTTGTTAGTCTCCATGATGAAAATTGTACAATTGAAACGTCAGCCATGTTGATCTGCAAACTTTGAATGCATTAAACTTCACAGTTGGATGAGAAGTGTCTGTGAGTGCCTCTGTGGGACATCGACATGATTCTCATATTTTGGGCTCTATACAGCACCACAATGGATTTGCAATTAAACAAACAAGATGTGCTTTAACTGCAGACTTTCAGCTTTAATTTGAGGGTATTTACATCCAAATCAGGTGAACGGTGTAGGAATTAAAACAGTTTCTATATGTGCCTCCCGCTTTTTAAGGGACCAAAAGTAATGGGACCAACTAAACAATCCTAAATCAAACTTTCACTTTTTAATACTTTGGAACGCATAGACATCACCAGACGCTGGGTTTCATCCCTGGTGAAGCTCTGCTAGGCCTCTACTGCAAATGTCTTCAGTTCCTGCTTGTTCTTGGAGCATTTTCCCTTCAGTTTTGTCTTCATCAAGTGAAATGCATGCTCAATCGGATTTAGGTCAGGTGATTGACTTGGCCATTCCATAACATTCCACTTTTTAGCCTTAAAAAACTCTTTGGTTGCTTGTGCGGTATGCTTCGGGTCATTGTCATCTGCACTGTGAAGCACCGTCCAATGAGTTCTGAAGCATTTGACTGAATATGAGCAGATAATATAGCCGAAACACTTCATAAATAAGTATATCAATAAATATAAGAAATACAAGGAATCCAGTTCCATTGGCAGCCATACATGCCCACGCCATGACACAACCACAACCATGTTTCTCTGATGAGATGGTATGTTTTGGATAATGAGCAGTTCCTTTCCTTCTCCATTATCTTCTCTTCCCATTACTCTGGTACAAGTTGATCTTTGTCTCATCTGTTCATAGAATGTTGTTCCAGAACTGTAATGGCTTTTTATAGATGTTGTATGGCAAACTCTAATCTGGTCTTCCTGTTTTTGTGACTCACCAATGGTTTACACCCGATAGCGCATGTCCACCTTGTGCTTGTTTATGTCGGAATCCTAGCGGACACCAAGGGCCAGATTTACTAAGCTGTGTGTTTGGAAAAGTGGAGATGTTGCCCATAGCAACCAATCAGATTCTAGCTCTCACTTTCCTATTACATGTTAGAGAATGTCAGCTAAAATCTGATTGATTGCTATGGACAACATCTCCACTTTTCAAAACCCGCAGCTTAGTAAATCTGGCTCCAGGAGTACGGTAAAACCTTTTAAATCATTACTTACACTCTATATCTACCCTAAAATAGAGGGGGAACAAAGTTTCCTTACATTCAAGTACCGAGGCTATTCCTCTTTGCATCTGTCTATAATACCCACATGCTGTGGAAGGATAAAATTGTTCTTTGCATTTATTATTGAGGAAATATCCATCTAACCTCATATGTGAAGCACTTTATGATGAAAGATCTTCTGATCAATGACAACTAGTAGTGTACATTAGAGTGGTCTAATTATAATTCTCCCATTTTATATTGTTACAATAATTGCTACAATTTTATTGTTTATTTATTGATGTTTGTTTTTTGTGTCTGTAATAAATAGTTTGTTTGCCTTTTATGCCAGTATCAGTTTTCATTATTGCCACCATTAATATACTTACATGTCTGTAAGTTTTAATCAATCCAAATTTAGTGATTGAAATATATCACATTAGGACTGTCCTTTTTTCCAATTTTTTTTCCTATACCTCTCTGTATATTGCCCCTTCAATGGATGTGGACTGCACTCTAATATGTTCTGTTGATCTATAACTGCTTTAAGTATTATTCATGCATCATTGCAGGTCATTCCAGGAAACTATCTGTATTTTCTTTGCTTGTGTACCTAGAGCATTTTTCAGTGTTTTGTTAGTCTCTTCCTTGTGTTGGGGTTTAGCTAGATTCAATTATTATACATTGCTGTTTATCCGCTAGAAATTGATTGTGGATTGCAATCCATATTTGTACTCTGCTTAACTTGTGAGGTACATTGCTCATGTTACTATGGTTTTTAGTTTTATTTGGTTTGTCCATACCATTCATTTACCTTGTTACCTTGACCTCTACCAATTGGTCCCGCCAACCTCAATAGCGTATATAATTTTTCCTTCCATTTTTCTTTTATTTGTTGCCCTTATGAATATGTCTTTCTGCTGTAATTTTATGGATTGATAATTTGGTACTTTATAAGATACCTTTTCTCTTAACCTCTCTGTTTTATCTTGCTTGGTTATATGTACATGTATGTATGCCTTCTGATCTTAAAGGCATTTTTTACTTGGATTCTTTCCCGCGATACAATGTTTTCATACACTCTATCACAAATCGCGGCAAGTGCCACACTTACCTGACCAAGTGCCGGCTGTCTGTAGTCCTTACCCTGCCTGCAGCATGTCTGGCATCCTTGTGTGGTTCTGGCGCCTAGCTCTGCGCTCCTCTGGTGCATGGGTGCCGCCATCTTGCCTCCAGACACATGACCTAAACTACCAATGAGAATCCTCTGCTTTAGTCCTCCAGCCAATCAGTGCACAGGGCGCACTATTTACACCCTGCACACAATGCATTTAGTGCCAGAACAACTTGTCCATTCAAGGTGCCTGGTTCTCCTTATCCTAGCTCTGACTTCTGATCCTGGTTATCCTGCTAAACCTGGCTCTGACTCCTGATCCTGGTTATCCTGCAAAACCTGGCTCTGACTTCTGATCCTGGTTACCCTGCACTTTATTACGGCCCAGTTGCCTGCACTCCAGTCCGGTCCAGTTGCTTGCCCTCCAGTCCAGTCCAGTTTCCTGCACTCTAGTCCGGTCCAGTTGCCTGCACTCCAATCCGGTTCAGCTGCTTGCACTCCAGTCTGGTCCAGTTGCCTGCACTCAAGTCCAGTTGCCTACACTCCAGTCTTGTCCAGTTGTCTGCACTCCAGTCCGGTCCAGTCACCTGTATTCCAGTCCGGTCCAGTTGCCTGCACTTCAATCCGGTCCAGCTGCCTGCACTCCTGTCCGGTCCAATTGCCTGCACTCCAGTCCAGTCCAGTTGCCTGCCTTCAGTCCAGTGCAGCTGCCTGCACTCCAGTCCAGTCCAGTTGCCTGCACTTCAATCCGGTCCAGCTGTCTGTACTCCAGTCCGGTCTAGTTGCCTGCACTCCAGTTCGGTCCAGCTGCCTGCACTCCAGTTCGGTCCAGCTGCCTGCACTCCAGTCCAGTCCAACTGCTTGCAATCCAGTACGGTCCAGTTGCCTGCACTTCAATCCGGTCCGGTTGCCTGCACTTCAATCCGGTCCGGTTGCCTGCACATCAGTCTGGTCCGGTTGCCTGCACTTCAGTCTGGTCCGGTTGCCTGCACTTCAGTCCAGGCCATTTGCCTGCACTTCAGTCCGGCCCAGTTAGCCGCACTTCCATTCTGGACCAGTAACCCTACTACTAGCTCTGCTCGGTACTCTTGCTATCCAGCTCCACTTCAGCCATACGCAAGCAAGGCCGGGATTCATAGGCCTGTTCATTGGCTGTTTCCCTCATCTATTCCAGTCCAGTACAGTCCGGTTCCACTGAGACTGTAATTGCTTTACCCTCAGTCTTCTATGTCTGTTCATGAACCATCCCTACATTACCAGCTAGCTTCCTTTTCAAACCTGCTCGTCTGTTACTTACCTCGGAACCTGGGACAGGTCCCAAAAACCCTGTAGTCGTGACACACTCTATGTGCATTGACTGCCACCAGTACTCGTCCCATTTTGTTTATATAGTTATGTTTCAAGTGATATATTTATCGACTGTTTCTGACTATGTTGATGTATTTCGACAGCTGTTGCAATTGATTTTGTTCTTCCCTGCCTATTTCCCCAGGCTCTTTTCCACATTCCGTGCCTGTACTGAGATAAGCTTCTGCATATTACTGCCACTATAGATGTCTGATGGCTCTCCAAATATGTAACAGTTTTGAGGACTGTTTTTTTTCCTGATTTACCCAATATGTATATGGTTTACAATTACATTCTGTAGTGTGTCCTTGTTTTTATGTTAGACCTATCTCCTTACACCACTTACCTAGCAACCACTTTGTTTTGACAGCCTATGCCCCACCTACGTTTCCAGGGTCACCTGAGCAAGCGTGCTTGCGGCATCTTCCGGGTCTATGTTTGCATGATGCCAAAAGTTGGTGGTAAGGTAAGGTCTTTATATTTTCTATATATATAAGTTGGTTTGGGGGTTCTGTTTTGCACTATGCCCTGATGAAAATAGTTGTGTACAATTGAAACGTCGGCCATGTTGATCTGCAAACTTTGAATGCATTAAACTTCACCGTTGGATGAGAAGTCTCCATGAGTGCCCCTATTTTTTCATTTT